>CAUYPK010099383.1:0-35561 GCA_963574355.1 Loris lydekkerianus
CCCCCCAGCGGCACTCCTGGGGAGGTGAAATTGGCTCGCACTTGGGGGTTTGGTGTGTTTTTTTGTTTTCCCCCCCCCCCCCCCCAGAATCCAGACTATAAAGGGTTGACACCCAAGTGCCCATGTCTGCCGGCATGATGACGGCCATGCCCCACTTCAGGACAATTCTGGGGACTCCCAGGGGTGTCCTTCACTCTCCTGGCTCACCCCACTTGGGGCCCCTCCCTGTTGCTCCTGTCTCCCTGCTCTGTGGCTGGGGGACAAGGAAAGGCCACCACACTCCCAGTGTTGGCACCAAAGAACAGGGGTAGGAGAGGAGGGGGAGGTTTCCTGTGCCATTTTAGGCAGCAGCAGGAAGCCAACTTGGGAGTGAAAAGGGTTCTGGAACATTCTTCCATACCCCCAGCATAACTGACTTCTCTTTAGAAGACTGGCACAATCCTTAGACTTTCTTTTTCATATTAAGATAATTTGCTACTCTCTACAATGTACAGAGTAGTAGGGGGGAAATCCGCTCTTCCAGAAGATCGCCCCAACTTCTGAGCAAGCAGCTCATTCATCTTTAATAGGCATGTTCCAGAAAACCTTGGCAGTTAGTTGACTCAAAGTCTCCCCAGACTCTCAGGAAGATCCCAACCTTGCGACAGGATGAGCTCGGTTCTTCCTCCCACCTCCAGGGGAAGGTGAGTGGAAGGGGATGAAAGGGAACCCCCTGGTTCTGGTACAGATAAATGGATCCTGCAGAAGCGGGGTCAGGTTATATCCCTCCTCTGACTTCCCAGGATGTCTGGAACAAAGCCCAGCTCCTCACCAGGGCCTGCCAGGCCTCCCTTGGTCTGGCCCGGCCTGCTCCCGAGGGGCCCAGGAGCCCAGGAGAGACAGACCCACAGACAGCGCTGGCAGGGCTGCTAAGGTCCTCAGGGCTGTCAAACACATTAGCGATTCTGTCTCAAACAATCTCAAACAAGATCAAAGCCATCCTCGCTTTCAGGCTCCAGCAGAAATGCCGTGCTACCAAGGAACTAAATTAGACTTATAAATAATGTGTTGGTCTGGGTCTGCTTGTTCTAGGCTGGGAATAGGATTTTAGAAGCAAGGGCTGAATCACGAGTCGAACATGAAAGTTCAGCAACTGTGATGGGAGGAATAAGTCAAGCAAAATGAAGTGTGGTGGGTTCTCTGTGGGAGAAAATAAGAAATTTAATTATTTTGCCTTTGTTTTTTACTCTAGAATGATATACGTGTCGGAAGCAAGAAAGGCACCCAAAGTTGTCCAATTGCCTATTGGCTGGCAAAATGGGCTTGGACTGGCTGCTCTCACAGCCCCTCCTTACCGGGTGGTGTCCACCTAAAGTCTGCGCCCCGGGGAGCCATCCACAGCACCCAGGCCCCGGACAAATGGAGCATGCCGGAGGGGCCTACGGTCTGGTGTGGGGTCGCTCCAGTGAGGTCCCCCTCTACCCCAGCACAGAGGCCCGCCTGCGGTCTGATGGCCTGACACGGGGCCCTGCCCACCCCTCTCACCTCACCTCACGGCCACCACCCCCAGCCCTACTCTCCCCTCCTCAGGCATCTGTTTCCTGTTCTCTGAATATGCCCAGCTCCTTCCAGCTCTTTCTCCTTCATACCTGCCAGTTCCTCGGCCCCAGACATTCTCTCCTGTGAATGCTGTGCATTTCTAACTGGCCTCCTAACTTTCACCTCGCCTCTTCCCACCCCAGTAGTCTGTCCTTACACAGTGACATCATTCCTTCAGGATATGAGCTGGCCACAGGGCTCCCCTATGATATTCAGGGTACTCCATGGCTCCCGCCAGTCCTTACGAGGGCTAAAAGCCATGACTATCTGATTCCACAGGAGACTGTGAGCCTCTTTGTCTACTACACACCTTGCCCCCAGCTCACTGGCCTCCTGCTAGTCCTCAGACATGCCAGGCACACTCCTGCCCCAGGGCCTTTGCACTGCTGTTCCCTAGAAACCCATATACTCCACCACCTCCTCTAAGGTTTTGCTCAAGTGTCCCTTCTCAGTAAATAAGGCCTTTTCTGCCCATTCTATGCGAGTTGCAAGCCCTTCCAGAACACTTGTCTCAGCTGCCACATTTATGCTATTCTGTCTGCCTCCCCCTTGCAAGCTCTAAGAGGGCAGCGATTTGGAACTATTGTGTTTCCCAGGCCTATGGACAGTCCTCAGCTTGTAGTAGCTGCTCCAAGTTGCAAAAATAAACTCATATCACATCCTCAGAGTTGCCTTCGCTGCCTACCCTCTTCCCCACCCCAAACTGGGGCAGGCCCACATGGGGGTGCCTTGCTGCCCCTTATAGACTTTTCCTTCTTTGCATTTGTTGCAATTATTCTCTAAATAATTGCAGAAGTATGTGGGTAATGTCCCTCTCTCTTCTAGAATAAACTACCCTGGAGCAGGGTTTGTGACTGTTTGCCTCATTGCTATATCCCCAAATTTGGGGACATATAAGTAGTTAATAAGTATTTGTTTGACTCACTGAGTGGGTGAGTAAAATGAATGAATGATTGAAAAATTATGGGTACCTGTTAGGTTCTAGACCTTGCTCTTGGCAAAGCAGAGGTGACCAAGATGTGCCCTGTCCCCGAGGTCCTCTCTGTCCTGTGGGGCTGGTTCACCCACAGGCACATTGCTAGCCCCAGATGGAGCAGAACACATCACTAAGATTCAGAGTCTTCAATGACCCATGTGCCCCAGGGGCACTGGTTCTGGGATTGGCACATTCTTTAATGCCTGCAGCCCCCTAGAGGCCCACACTATTGAAGATCTAAAAGAGTTTTCTGCCACTCAGGGCTGGAACTCTTGAAAACTGACCTTCTTCCTCTCTCTCCAACAAGCCCAGCTCCCTCCTGCCTCAGGACTCCATGCTTTCTACTCTCTCTCCCCAGAATATGTTTGTCCCATAATGTCAGCACAGCTCACTCCCTCACCTCATTTGGGGATCTCTCTTCAAAAGTTACCTCTTCTTTTATTTGTCAATAAACATTAAGTAATTTGCAATAAAAAGTAACAAGGTCACCACCTCTGAGAAGCCTTCCCTGACCACCCCAGGTAAGGTCTACTCCCTTACCTTGTTTTAGTTTCCTATATCAGGTGGCCGCTGGACAAAACGTCATCTGGTATCTCATACATGTATCTGTGTAACGGGAGACTAAATGGGAGTTTTCAACGGATGCAGAAGCTCCCAGGTATAAAGTGAATTGTGAGATGGGCCAAGTTGGAAAACTGGGTCTCTGATGCTGAAGTCTCCTTGATCTTGATCCACTGAGGAGGTTTCTGAGTGTTGAAGGTGAGAATGACCATGAAGGTGAGGAAGGATTTCTTTCTAGAGACCTGACCCATGGCACCCACAGACCCCCAACACAAGAGGAAACCTCTAAGTAGTTAAGGGGATTCAGGACCAGGATCAACCTCTTGCCTGGAAAAGCCACAAGGGAGGGTGGTGGCTCGGAGGCTGTGTGTGGATGTACCAGCAGCAGTGTGTGTTTGTGGGGTGGGGGGCAGCAGAGTGCAGCAGAGTAAAGTCAAGTCTCCTGACTTAACGGTGCTAGTTCATTGACCCCGCCTTACCAGACCAGGTAATAAACAAATTCTAACAGGGTGCTCCAAAGTACTGACAAAAGGTAGGCATTTTAGGCACCCAGGGCTGGGAGGATCCTGGTCTGGGTACACGGCAGTGTGCCCAGACTCACTGCAAACAGGGGTCTCGTGGAGGGTCCCAGTGTGCGGCTGTCCACCTCTCCTGATGCTTTTGCATTTAAACACATGTGCATGGTTCCTCTGAGGACTGATCTGCACTTTCCTAAGGTACAGGCTGCTGCAGAGCCTGCTGGTGGCCATCCCAAAGCCACATTGCCGCCTTCCCCTCAGTCACAGGACCCCAGTTCTCTTCAAATATCACACAGTGGCTGATCTCAGGAGAAGGCAGCCCAGTCCCGGGACTGGGTGGGGCCCAAAAGACAGAGGGCAGGTTTCAAGGTGAGAAGCTCAGAGATAATTACGTAATTTAAACTGCTCATAAGCGAAGGTGCAAAGACTGGAGCCGGAGTTGGTCTAATTTCAAAACCCACTAGGCCTCGTCCACTAAGCCAGGTTGCTGCCAGCTCGGTTCCCCCGGGCCTCTGTGTCATGCTGTTAATGCAGACGTTCCAGACAAGCAAGACAGTGGTGAACAAACAGCTACAAATAATTGGCACTAAACAAGGACATGCAAGCTGGGTACGGGCTAGATCAGGGATGGCACGTGGACTCACCTTGCACGACAATTCCAGGCTTTTGGGGGACACCTAAGCCAAGGCTTCAGAATCTTCTCCCAACCCTTAGGAAAGGCCACAGCAGATGATGAACACAGTCTCCCTGGGGTGTGAGTATAAATCACAGAACACGTTTCCCATCCATTCAGACATTTAGCAAATTTGAGGACCCTCTATGTGCTGGGCATAGGGAACACTCCTCTGCTCCCCTCCCACTCTCATTACCATATATTGTCCAACATTTCATTTAAAGCCTCATCTCTGGAATATTCTCCAGGATGCCTTTAGGAAGGTCTGTTTCCTGGAATCCACTTCTAGCACCTTTCAGTTTGAATCTGTCAACCCCACTGCAAGCCAAATGCATCCGGACAGTCACATGTCCTAAGACCATCTGGAGAGTCACCGCGGCACAGGGCCCTGGGGCCTCCAGGAACTGGGATCCTCGAAGGAGGACACTCATGGATATTTTTAACATCACCTATCCTGGGAACTAGAAAAAGTCTTCTAGAAAAAGTTTTCTTGGAAGGGAGAGCCCAAGAGCTGAAAGAACAGTGAAACTCAGAGCCGCAACAGGGGTGCCCGGGCCCCAAGCTCCCCCAGAGGCAGGGGTGGACTAAGGGACAGCAGAGGGCCCAGCAAACCCTGGATCCCTAAGAGGTCTCCTTCCTGCTGTAGGGTTTTAGATGTTCAACAAATAAAATTATGTCAACAAGAATAGAGAAAAAAAAATCATAAAACTGAATAAAAACAAAACCAAAGAAACCCCATTGTATTTCAGAGGAGTTACATAACCACCCAGAACTTACTAACCCAAACAACCTGCAAACCTAATACCCGGTGATCATCCCTCAGTTTCATGACAGAAAAAAGAACTGCAAATGAACTTGAACTCCATTTAGTAGACTTATTTTTGCAGTGGTCGGGGTATTATAATTCTGTAATTATTTTGCATGTGTTATGGGATTAAAACAAAGGAACACGTGTTTTGATTGTGCCGAGAGCTTGGGTTCCCACTGTGGGAGAGAAGAGACTGCAATATAGAATTTGGAAAGGCAAACCCTGTGGTGTTAGGTTGGAGTTAAACACAGCAGTGTAAATTCACATTACACTCTACAGACACACACACACACACACACACACACACACAGACATGTGCTCTGTTCACTGAGAGGCCGAGATGCACTGACACCCCAGCAGCAACGAACACATCCTGCACCCCACAACAGCTTCTAATACCTCTCCCCACCAGAAGGAACCAGGGCTCCTTGAGACACAGCTGATTCCCGGGGCTGTGCAAGGAAATCACAAAGGGAGCCTGAAATACATCTTGCTGTGTAAAAAGTGAGAAAGTGCTCGTGAAATGATGGGATCCTATCAAAAGGGACAGATGGCAGACAGGGATAGGTCACTCCAGTGCCAGTGCCCAGATAAGACCATGAGGCCAGTCCGTGACCAAGAATCCCCAGGACCTGTAGGACCCTGTGTTTTTTTCAAGCTTCATTTTCAGGTCTTTCCTTCTGTCCTCCGAGCCTCTTCACGGTGTTTTGACTCCTTATGCTCAGAATTACTTCTGATGCCAAAGAACCCTGTTCGCTTCACAGAGAATCCTTTCCTCTGTTCAGAAACCCTCCCAGTGTTACAAAGAGAAGTATAGAGGTACAGATGTTGGCATTCTCCAGCCAACATGTCTCCTCCGTCTCCCATACTGGGAGAATTAAGAGGATCACATTCCTAAGAGGCTCAAGGAACAAGCTCATTACCAACCACTTCCCCAGCTCCCAGAAGCCAGTTGCAACAGCTCCACCCTCCAGCGGTGCTCAGGTGTGCTCAGGGCAGGGAATGTTCCCTTGCATTTCAATGGGGCGCTGGTTTCCATTAGCAAGAATGGTGTTTAATTTGCCCAGGGGACTCCAAACAACACGTGTACCTCTCTCCAAATGGTTTCATTACAATCAGGAGGTGGGCAAAGTTTTACGCTGTCACCCCCCCCAAACTGCTTGTGAAACAACTAGAAAAGATGGAAGCAATTTCGTGATGCTGCACGCTGGGTGCAAACATGGTTTCAGGCTCAGCATCTGGAGGTACAGGGGGGTGGTGTGGGTCTTCTTGGCTTTCCCGAGGGTTGTGTGGATGACACAGGGCAAGCCCCTGTCCTCCCTCTGCTTCTGTTCCTCATCCTGAAAATGGGTGTGCCAAACCTGCCCAAACCGCTATAGAAATAAAATGTTCTCATAAAGTGCAGATGCACATTCAAGAAGCAGCAGACACTGCGAAAACTCCAGGGAGAGGACACGCCTGGTGTCCCCTGCTCGCTCCCACTGCATTCCTCCAGCCCCAAGAAGAGGTCCACATTCTGGGATGGCAGTGGACCCACCCAGACGGCTTTCACAGGACGCACAGAGGCACAGCTCGGGGCTCACACCTTTTAAGAGAATGATGTGCCACATCTGCAGCTGGCTGTTTTTCCACTCAAGTGCACCGAACACTGATTGCTCAGGGCCACATGCCCTGTGCGTTAGCTGGTCGGTCATCACTACTCCACCAACTATAATCCCACCTTAATGACGTTGAGAAAGAGACTTAAAAGGGGAAAGCAATCAATCAAGGTCAGGTAACCAAGCCCCATCAGAGCCGGGATCTGCGTCCAGGCCTGACTCTGTCCAGAAGCCCTTCCTGCCCCCTGTCATGGCTGAACTGTGGCCCCCAAAGGATGCACCTGTGCTCTCATCTCTGAAACTGTGAATAGTACTTTCTACGGCAGAAGAGTGACAGTTACTTTATAGGGCAAAAGATGTCATTAAATCAAGGCTCTCAGAAGCAGCATGTCTCCTGGATCACCCAAGAGGCCCTCAGTGAAATCATTTGTGTCCTTGAATGAGCAAACAGAGGGACTCTTGAGAGAGACACAGAGGACAAATAGCAGAGGAGGAGGCTGTGTGGAGATGGAGGCAGAGACTGGAGTGACCTGGCTGCAGCCAAGGAATGCTGGGAGCCACCAGGAGCTAGAATGGATTCCCCACTGGAGCCCAGAGGGCAGGCAGCCCCCGACACCCTGATGTCAGGCTCTGGCCTCCAGAACTGGAAGAACAAATCTCTGTGGTTTTAAGTCATCCAGTCACTGCCATTTGTTACAGCAGCCCCAGAGTGTTCATACACCCCATGCCGCCCACTTTCCAGCGGCCTGTGGCGGGCTCGGGGCTGGATGTGTGGCAGGTACCAGCACTCTGGGGTCACGCAAGCCATGCCTAGCACAGATGCTCCTGTGTCTTTCACCCTTGGGTCTGCAGAGGAACAGACCGAGGCTAGGCTTGGAGGCCTGGAGAGGAAAGCTCTCTGACCTCAGCCTAGTGGCAGAGATCTCTGAGCACAGCAATGACACGCTGTGCCCGGGGAACCATGGATACCACTGGCTCAAACCCAGAGACCTGCCAGGGCCAGGGAAGAGGGGATGAGAGAGGAAGGCAAAGATAGTGGTGAGCTGGAGAGCTTGTGCCTCACCCAAAAAGGTGCAGAGATGCCCTGGGGCCATTGTAGCCAGGTGGGAACTAGGCCCAGTGTGGCCAGAGCTCTCTAGTTTGCAAAAACCAAAAGGAGCATCTTCGCGTGAACTCTGCCCATTTAGGCACTGGTGACAAACTAGGAACTAACCAAGGCACTTTACAGGCCTACTGAAACCCTCTTGTGGGCCATGCAGCCATCTACCTCCTCCTGTAGTTCCCCAAGAGGCCTGGTCTCTGCCTCCCAGGGGTTGGGACACTTTTACCAGTGACTCTGTTTATTTCAGCTGCTGATACCGTTCAGCTCCCCTTTGCCTTTCCAACTCCCAAAAGTCATTGGAGGTGAGGGAGGGCTGAAAAAAGATTTGAATAGGACCTGCTTCCCTACCTCATAACCTGTATCACAGACATGCAGGGGACCCAACAATTCCCACACCACAGATGACTCACCAGTGATGAACACAAACAAAATCTAATGACCAAAACCAGCAATAATCAGAGAAGTGACAAAGGTTTGTAATGCAGACCATGTGGCCCACCTGCTGCCCCTGCCCGCTCACCCCTGAAAGGGAAGAGGTTCTGAAAACTTTCTCTGGGCCCCAGAATCACCAGGAGAGCTGGCTGCCATGGCCAAGGGTGTGGCCTCAGGAATGTGAGGGCACATGCGTGTATCCATGAGCGTGAGAGTGTGCGTGTGCTTGTGACAGATAGTGACACACAGACACAGAGCAGGGACTCAAGGACAGTGGCAAAGAGGCATGTGCAATTTTCCACCAGTAATTTTCTTGATGTCTTGCTTTACAAAAGAACAGCAGGTTTCTGGACACAGTGGCTCACACCTACAATCCTAGCACTCTGGGAGGCTGAGGCAGGTGAATTGCTTGAGCTCAGGAGTTGGAGACCAGCCTGAGCAAGAGCAAGACCCTGTCTCTAAAAATAACTTAGCCAGGCATTGTGCCAAACACCTAGAGTCCCAGCTACTTGGGAGGCTGAGGCAAGAGGATCACTTGAGCCCAGAAATTTGATGTTACTGTGAGCTATGATGATGCTATGGCACTCTACTGCGGGCGACAAAGTAAGACTCTGTCTCAAAAAAAAAAAAAGAAAGAAAGAAAGAAAGAAAGAAAATAGGAAAACTAGCTGGGGATTAGGCTACGCACCTGTAGTCTCAGCTATTTGGGAGTCTGAGGCAGAATCTTTTGCACCCAGGAAGGAGTTGCAGGTTGCTGTGAGCTATGATGCCAGGCACTCTACCCAGGGTGACAAGTGAGATTGTGTCTCAAAAAAAAAAAAAAAAAAAAGAACAGTGGGATTTGGCCCAGGGACACTTTCTGTTTGGGCTACATGCTGCTTTTTCTAATAATAACTTCTTAATAACAGAATCTATAACACCAGCTTGAATCTACAGAATTCTTGCTATGGACCAGGAACTGCTCTACACTTTGGATGTGCTTTCCCGTCTAAGTCTTAAAGCCATCATATTGGTTACAGACTGCTAATGTCCGTGAGAACATGAATACTTTTAAAAAAGATTTCTCATATGAGTCCCCTTCTCTCTTGCCCATGCCTAGGCGAGTGCCTGCAACACAGTAGGTGATCAGCAGACGTTTGATGAATGAACAGATTCTGTGGTCTGGTGAGTTGGGCAGATCAATCATGAAAATAAATGATGGTCCCCAGGCTTGAAGGGACCATGGTACAGTCCAGGGACAGACTGTTGTCTTGGGTGGAGATGGTGTCTGGAAAGCCTGCCCTGTTGAGGAGAGTTTAATTCTGAAAGACAGATTGTGGAGGGGAGGGGGAGCGGTGTCAGCCTGGGACAGTGTGGGTGAAGGCCGGAGAAAAAGAAATTGGGAAACTTTGAGAAATACATCCTGATAGATACAAAAGAGTGGAAGGATAATGGGACAAAATAAGACCAGAGAGATTTAGGCTAGAAAGCTGCATTCATTTCCCAGGGCTATCATAACAAAGGTGGGTGGTTTAAAACAACAGAAATTTACCCTCTCCCAGTTCTGAAGGGCAGAAGTCTAAAATCAAGGTTCGGGGGGGGGCATACTCCCCCTGAAGACTCTAGGGGAGGAGTCCTCCTTGCCTCCTCCAGCTCCTGGTGGCTTCTGGCAACCCTTGGCTTGTGGCAGCATCACTCTGGTCTCTGCTTCTGTCTTCACGTGGCCTCCTGCCCTGTGGTTCTCCACATCCTCTTCTCTTAAGGACACCAGGCATTGGATTTAGGGTCCACCCTAATACCAGAAAGATATCATCTCAGTTCTTACCTTAAACATATCTGCAAAGACCCTATTTCCATAAGGTCACATTCACAGGGACCAGGAGTTCGGACTTGGACATATCTTTTGGGAGGGCACTAATTCATCCCACTACAAACATGTTCCCAGAATATTTCCAAAGCTAACCCTTTGCGGTGGCTAAGGGTCACCATGATTAAACAAATGAGTGGCAACAAAAAATGAGCAGCTCCCACTCTAAAAACATGACTTAATGTGTTAAACAGGCTCCTTCCCCTACCTGGATGACATGTGGAGGGCCACTAGGCCAGCGGAATATAACTCAGTCAAGGCCCCCAAGCCCATGTGTCCCCCCTCTACCAGTTTCAGTTGGTGAAAACAGCCAAAATGAGGATCCCAAAATAAAGACCTCAGAAGGATCTGGAACATTTGAGTAAACTGATCTGTGAGTTAGAAAACACCCCCTAGAAGTGTCTGGTCTTCCTCTGTCTTTTGTTAACTCCTCCTTACCACTTTAGCTTTTCCTTTGCAGCTCTTGCTGACACCATCACCAATAAACACCATGCAAGCCCCCAGTTTGCGGCCTTCCCCAGCAAGCCCCAGGGAACCATGAATTAGCCGAGCAGAGCGCCCAGCCTGGTCTGAATGGCAGGCTGAATCACTCCTCATCTTTTTCCAGCCTCTGCTACATTTAGACTTACTTCTCTTTCTGTCTGCTAAAGAGCCATGCATTATGGATGAGGACTATTTCTTATTCAGTAGCTGAGAATTACTCTTCCATCAGAAACAGCTCTTTCACTGTGCTCTCAGAAATCAAAGCCTGTCTCTGAACTCAGCATATCCTGGCCTGGCTCCCGGAAGGGGCCTGTCGCACCGTGCCCGCGAGTGATAAATGTTGAAAATGTAACATGCACGGGTGGACACACTCCCGCTGTGAGCACACGTAACATGCTTGCTGGGGATGGAGAACCCCAAACATCACGGGGCCCACCATTCAGTTATGGCAGTTCTTACCTGGGAGAAAACCAGGTAATCTCAAACCTGAAGACTGGTAGTTTCTGTTCCAGGTGGACTGGGCTGTATTGAAATTTCTCCTCCCACCTGTGCTTGGCAGTCACCCCCTCCTCTTTCTTTCTTCTCCTAAACCTGCTCTAAAATAAGGGAGACTAAAACAAACAAAACCAAAAAAAAAAAAAAAAAAAAAAAAAAGAACCAAGGCTGAAAATAAATAGTCCAAAGAGAGCAGCACTAATTACTTAGGGTAACTTTCTTCTTCTGTTTCTAAATTTCTGTGATGAACATATTATATTAGCTAGTTTTACTAGGGAGCCGGTTTTTTAAAACCTTCTTTCAAACCCTGTTGATGAAGAGGTGAAGACAAAAGAGCATGCACAAACTGTTAATTACCACTGTGAGTTTTTCCCAGCTAGAGTAAAAAGTTCACAGTGTCAATGCTGATAACTGACATTCACAGGGCATATGTCTCAGCAGCACTTCACATCCTTTATATGTGTTACCTCTTTGAATTGCCTATAAGTAAAGTGCTATGACTATCCCTGTTGTACAGATGAGGGAAGTAAGGCACAGAGAGGTTGAGGGATTTGTCCAAGATCACATAGCACCAGCCTGTTAGCAGGTTTTGACAGCGAACTCTTTATTCCCAGGAAAGGCTCCCTGAGTGATGCTGCAAGTGATGCTGCCTTCCCCACTGAACCTGGCCCAAAGATCTGATTGTAAGCCGAGTAAACGGTGGTTGTTTGAAGCATTACGTCTTAGAGTGGCTTGTCAACAAGCCATAGATTCCAGGAGCAGGAGCTAGGCTCAGGCAGCCTGGGGAATCTTCCAGCACTTTGTATTGGGCAAGGGAGCAGGACAGGGGGCTCGGAAATGCAGCCTCTTCCAGCATGGGGCCCAACAGGCTCCTGTTGCAAGTGTCCAGACCAGTAAAGACCACTGAGCTTCTTCATAGCGTTTCACAGTGGGACATCAGTCTGGGAACCAAGAGGCAGGACAGACGTTTGTAGGATAGAGCATAGGGTTAAAAGTGCTAGCACTAGGGACAGAGTGATCTGGGAAAAAGCCAAGTATCATGGCTGGCCCTGAGTACTAAAAAAAATAGTCACTAGACACAGCAACTGTCCCAGTTCTACGTCACATATTGGCAGTGATGAGAAGACTAGACAGAAGTACAGTAAACAGAATGTGTTACAATCAATCACGCAGTTAAAGATAAACTCCTTGTTTTTTAACCTTTACTCTCTCTTTGAAGGTTTCCACTGTGCTGAATTTTCTCATGCCTGAGAGTTTAATAAAAGCCAGTGAGGAACATTGGAGGGGCCACATTTTGTCTTTCTGTGCAGAGTGCTTGCTGGAGTTGGACTGAGTAGGTGTTATTTATTTGCATCAAGTGGCACCGAGAGGTGTGACCATAGTGCATCTGCCTGGGGGGATGGACAAACAGGTTGTCTCACATGCATGAGAAGTCCTGCCTTTGCTCCAAGTCACTTCCACACTGAACGGCAGTCCCTTCCACCATTGCTTCTTTCCCCTTCCTCCATCTTAGCCTTCACAGTGTCCTCACCTCTCCTCTCCTCTCCCCATCTCTGTCTGTGTCTCTCTCCACCTTGAAGCCAGCAGCAAATCCTCTCAGCACTCCCTTCAAAATATGTCCACAACTCTCCACCCTGGTCCCAACCACCACCTTCTCCCACCCAGACCATGGCAGTCCCCTCCTCACAGGCTCCTGCCACACAGTTAATCCTCCCCAGTCAGCTTAGGGATTCCCACCTAGATGTAGATCAGACTTCTCTGCTCACAGCCCTCCCTCCTGCAGCTCCATCTCACTGGAAGTCCTGACAGTGCCCCCCAATGTCCTGCATGGCCCATCCCTTCTCCCCCCTCACTCGCTCCTCCCCCAGCAGACTGGCATCCCCATGGTTTCTTGGACATAACTGGGCACACTCTACCGCAGGGCCTTTGTACTTGCCACTTCCCTTTTCTGGAATGATCTTCCTATAAATATCTCACGCAGCTTTCCTCACCTCCACATCTGTCCACTCCTCAGTAAGCTTTTGCTTTCCGCCCACTCCAAACCTTCGACTCATCTCAACACTTCCTATTCTTATTTTTTGCCTCGTATTTGCTGCCTGAGGTTTATCTGACATGCTATGTATTTTTCTTATCTTCTTTATTCACTGCCTCTCCCACAAATACTTCAAGCCTATGAGACAGTGATGTTTACCTGTTTTATTCATTGCCATATCCCTAGTATCTTGAACAGAGCCTGACACATAATCAATAGAATGAATGGAGTCCTTGAAGACTCAGTGTAGGCCTCAGTTGCTCTGGGAAACCCTCTGACGACACCCACCTTCATTTCCCATTTAAAGGTAGGCACCCATCAAAATTAAAGTCCTCGGCCTCTTCACCCTCCTGATTACTACGGCACTGTGACTATCTGCCATGCCCTCTGTTAAGCTCCTTATATTTGAACTGCCAGATCAAATACAGGTTACCCATTTAAATCTGAATTTCATACAAAAAATTTATAATTTTGTTTTAGTCTAAGTATGTCCCATGTAATATTTGGGACACACTTATAGTTTTAAAAACTGTTACCAAACAGATTAGTCACACATTTCCTGGGTTTTTATTTGCTGAATGTGGCAACCTTCCGTCAGTTTATTTAGCGATCAGGAAGTAGGCATTCTTGTTGCCATTTTATAGTTGAGGGGAGGCCACCGGGCTAGGGAGTGGGACAGACCATGCGCGAGAGCTCTCTGCAAAACGCGGGAGCAGAAGAGAAAGAGGAAGTTGGAACTGCCTGCCGTCCCCAGCGACGACATAAAAAGGAAGTGACAAGAGAGCCTTAAGTCCAAGCAAGGACAAATGAGCTTCTGCACCTGAAAAAAAGTCAATGAAAGGAGACCTTCGGGAAAACGAATCGTTCATTGTTAAAGATGAAATGCGGCGTCCGCGACAACTACCAGGCTCCGAGTAAGATAAGAGGGGTGGTAGATGGCGCCACGAGGACTCTAAGGCGAGCAGCGCGATGGCCTTTCAGAGCCCAAGGCAGGTGCCCCGGACGGCCGCACCCTTCTCCTTCTGCGAGACCTGCGGCCGGCGCAGGAGCTCAGGCGCGCCACCTGCAGGCCTGACGAGCCCGCGCTTCTGGGCTGTCGGTTACACTCTCGCCAAACCTTACACCCAGCTGGTAATCAACAATGAAAAATCCATTCATCTTTTACTACATACAAAACTCCCTTCCTTGCCTCCCTGCACTGGAAGTTCCCTAACTTTCCTCTTTCCTGGTAGTTTCACCCAGGATATATGTTATGTTTTCCTTATTTTATTAACATCTCTCTGCATCCCCTGCACTCCAGGGACTCCACACCCACAGGGGATTTTGATAGTCTTGACTTTTGCTGCATCTCTGGTATCCACGACTGGTCCTGGCCTGTGCGCAAAACTCAATGAGTAGATGTTAAATGAATGAGTGACAGCAGTGTCTGGTTGTGCCTTAAGGGAAAGGACCAGCCCTTTTCCTTCCCTCCTCTCCCCTTCCCACCGGCTGGAGGTCCCTAGTTGGCAGTGGTGTCTGAGCCTATACAGACAAGGACAGTCCTTAGGGATGGTGGTGCAATGGGCTAGCAGGCATCTGCTGCCTGGCACCAAGGAGCACAGAGCAGACCTGGACCATTCCCACCTGCAATGTATCAGAGACGGGAGAAAATGAACACATCTGGCTCCAGCCATTGCGACTTTGAGGCTCTGCTAGCACAGCCTGACTTCCAAGAGGCCATTGCAGCAGCTGGTGAGAGGTGCTGGGCTGTGTGTGCCAGACTCTGCATGGGGCAAGCATTAGGGAAGGTCCCAGGTAAGAGCACGGCGACTAGGGTGCAACCAAGGGGAAAAGGAGGAGATGGCGTCCCTGATAGAGAACACAAACGCAGCCAAGGCCTCTATGGATGAGGCCACAGCCTGCAGGGGGTGACAACTCAACCCGGGATTGCCAGGGCCAGAGCAGAGAGGTGAGATACACAGGTGCATGCAGGCAGGGTCTCGTTCACAGCCCCAAACAAGCTTGGCTTTGGGAGAAATGTGCTTTCTGACTCTGAATGCTCTGGCTTGGGTGGAGGTTCTGTGGGCTCCACCTTATATGGAAATTAGTAATCCAGAAACTGAGATGTGGGTTTGAGGAGAAGGCCACGGAGCCCCATGGGTCTCTGGCCCCTGTCGTCACCCCTGTGCCAGCCTCAGTGAGTAGAGAGGACCTGGAAACCAAGGACACCTGACCCCTCCATTAGCAGGGCTTTGTCCCCTGCCTCTCCCAAGAAGTCATGTAACCTTGGGGAGAAACTGGGGCTCCCAGATCACCTGGCTACCCCAACAGCAGGTAGCAGCTCTTTCTCCCCGTCACGTCCAAATGCACTTCTGCTGGCCTCCAGCCCCACACTGCCTTCCAGATGCAGGAGGTACATGCAGACCCTCTCCCAACCACGTGTCTTGACTTCCGTTCAGGAAATACAATCACTCTACCTATAATCTTCAGAGAGAAATCCTGATTTATTTTTAGAGTGGTTTGAGTCCAAGCAAGAACAAAGAGCGCAGGAAGAACTTATATTCAGCCTCCTAAAAACAAATGACCACAGTGGCCCCGAGAGATGTCACATTAGAGCTCTACCAAAAGCATCCTTCGTCCTTTTAAAATGTGCATTTCAATGTACGTTCCAGGGGGACATTGGCCTGGTTCCTGAAACCCTGCTCTAATTGTATATAATTTTTATAAATATAGTAATTAGGACTCACTCTGCCTTGCAGTTTAAATTGAATTGGACTTTTATGGAAGCAGGAGAAGTGGGAGGAAGAGCACCGGCATTTTTGAATGTTCTGACCTCACTCCTTGAAGGGAAACTGGTTATCAGGACCTCAAAGATGGATCCAGAAACCACTGCCCTGTTGGTGGCCACTTGGGAATAGGAAAAGACACAAAAGGCCTGCCTTGGGTTCTCAGTAACCTTGTAAGTCCAAACTTAGAAAACAGAAGTTATAATATGGTGGCTGGCCTATAGTCCATTTTCTGTTAATGGTCTGTTTATTCACCATTTTAAAGTTAGAAAATTTCACAGAAAAATTTGGATTTTCAGTCTCTCTTGACATTTCAAAGACTGGGCCACACTGAGGCTACACTCCCATCTGATAACAATGGGCTGAAATCAAGTACAGCTGCACCCTTTAGACACAGCATATGTGCTCTACTTAGCCACAGTCTCCACTACTCCTTCTTGCCTCTCTAGCACTGTCTGCAGTAGAGATGTCATTTCCTGAATCTGTGTTTCCCTCAGAAGTGGAAAAATGTAAGATTGAGGGCCAAATGTCTCCAGAAAAATGGAAATATGATGAACATGCTTATATCTTCATTAACTCAAAATAGCCCTGTATCAGTGTGAGCCGGCATCTTCATTTGTTTACTGTGCTTTGCTCCACCCTGGTATGCAAAGAATTTGTAATCTTTTCTCTTATAGATTAGCTTATGGTTGTCAATCCATCACCACTCCTTCTGTCCATGTGATATTGCTGTCCCCCCACTAGAGGAGGAAGGCACTTCCCCAACCCTTGACCTTGGACTCAGCCATGGGACTTGCTTCAGCCAGTGGAACTTGGATGGATGGGACACAAATAGAGGATGGTGCAGTTGACTTCTGCTTCTGGGCTTTGTCACTGCCATTGCCATGAGCCCTACACTTGCAAGGTGCCACTGATCCAAAAAGAATGCAGCCTGGAGCCAAGGACAAAAGAACTCAGCCTTGGGCAGGCAACTCCCCACCCCCACCCCCAGCATATGAAGCAAGAATAAACGATCACTTTTATAAGCCACTGGATTTGGGGAGGGTTTGTTACACAGTAGCGTTGTGACAATAGTTGACTGATACATTTTCTATCACAGCTTCTTATAATACCCCATTACATTAGGGCCCTCAACCTTTAAGACTGCAAAACAAGAGAATTATCTTCCTTTTTGAAACCTCACAATGTTTCAGGCTCACAAAATTAAAACAGACAGCATTTCCTCCCCATGAGGGATGAAACAAAACAAATGAATTTGGGCCCTGTCATGACCCTGGCAAGTGCTTCCTCTGGCATCCTGACTTGGAAAGACTCCAACTTAGTCCCAGTCATCAGCTTCTTACTCTGGATTTCTGAATGTCATCAGGGCCAGGGAAACAAATGGCACGCATGGATTGGCTTTCATCTTGTTTTCAAATACAGGATAAAAATGCTAAATGTGACCAACATGCAACTCTGGGCAGAGGATGAACCGATATTCATTGCCCCTGCACCATCCACAGTGAGAAGGTGGTGGTGTTCAACACAGCACGGTGCATGTCAGTCACAGACCTGCATGCAGGGCTTCATTGCGGAGTCAGGATGTTTGATGTCTACAAATAGCAGTGGGGTCAGCGGGCTCACCTTGCCCTGCCTCTAGACACCAGGTTAATCAGGGCCAGAACTTCCTTCTTCCAGCCCTCTGTTCCCTCTTTCCAGGAGGCCTCACCATTCCCAAAGCTTCAAATTGGGTCTCTGTGTCTATGTCTCCTTCCTAAGCCCAGACTCACAAGTCCAAGTACATACTGGACATTCCCGCTTTGACCTCTCACAGACATTTCAACCCTAATATGCCCAGGGTTGATTTACTGGCCTTTCTGCCCCTTCCTGCTCTGACTCCAGGCGTCCCTGTAGCAGTAATGGGGCTGCCCCATTGCTCCAGGTAGAACTGGCAGGTCATCTATGGTGCCTCTGTCTTTCCCCTGCCTTCCTCACGTTCAATCCAAGCCCCCCAGGTGCTACTTCCATCCGTGTCTCCATAGCCACTATCCCAGCGTAAGTGATCATTCATCTCACCCCAGTGCCAACAACAGTTCAAGACCCCCACTCTCATTCATGGCCCACCCCCGCCCATGGCCTGAGTGAGCATTCTGGAAATGTGAAAAGGTAAGGGCCGACACAAGGACAAGAAGCTCTCTGGTGCTGGGGGGTGGGGTGGGGGAGCCAGATGGTCTGCAGTGAACAAAAAAGATCATCCCAAATCCCACACAACTTTACAGCGCCCCACCTGACATTCACATAGGAGAAAAACCTGTTTAAAATGAGCCCCTAGAACTGAACTCTGATTTACACATTTTTAAAGTAATTTTTTTGCATTACTTTAACAAATTCTGGATTTTCCAAGGATATAATTACCACGTAAATATAAATTGAGAGAAGACAACTTAGAAGACACTTCTAAGAAGTGTTATTCACCGTTTTGGAAAGTCACACCATCGACAGAAATGCCAGTCCCACTGAATTGTGCTGCCTGGGTAACCAAAGTCCTGTTTGCCCAGAGCTGCATCTGGGTGTCAGCACGAGTGTCCCTTTTTATCTTCTAACAATGTTTTACAGGAGCATGTGTCATGTGACATGTATAATATTTTACTAGAAATTCATTTCATTGTATATGCCTTATACATGATACCAGTGATTTTCCACCAGTGTGCCTCAGCCCACTGGTATGCCGTGAGAGGATGTTAAGTGTGCCACAAAAAATTTTTCAACATCATTAATTAAATTATTTTGAAAGTTCATGGCTCGGTGCCTATAGCTCAAGCGGCTAATGCGCCAGCCACATACACCTGAGCTAGCAAGTTAGAATCCAGCCCGGAGCCTACCAAACAACAATGACAACTACAACCAAAAAATAGCCAGGCGTTGTGGTGGGCACCTGTAGTCCCGGCTACTTGGGAGGCTGAGGCAAGAGAATCGCTTAAGCCTAAGAGTTGGCGGTTGCTGTGAGCTGTGATGCCACAGCACTGTACCCAAGGTGACAGCTTGGGGCTCTGTCTCAAAGAAAGAAAAAAAAGAAAGAAAGAAAAGAAAAGAAATCCAGAGCACAGCAAGTATATATTTTTTTACTCTTTTTTTTTTTTTTTTTTTTTTTTTACCAACATAATCTAAGTGTGCTATGGAAATTTAACTATAGGTTTAAGTGTGCTGTGTGATTAAAAAAAAACAAAAAGGTGGAAAAATACTGCATTCTCCTCAGGGCAACACACCCACACATACCCACACACACTTATTTGAAATTGTTCATGTATGCAGGTTTTATTATCTTGAATTCTATTTAATTATGGCAAAAAGGGCATTACAAATATGTTATAAAGGGGGGCACTGAGTCTGCTACAAGGGGACCCACTAATTTAGAGGAAAATGTCTCTGGGAAAAGGTACAGGTGGGCTTTCTAGCTACAGGGGAGAAATGACCATGGTGGAAAATTAACAGACCACTTGCATCGGGAAGGCATTTAAAAACAAGGCAATTGGAAAAGGCTTTAAAAAGAAACCTTTAGACATCGAAGTGATTTGTGTTCAGGAAATTAAAAAGAAAAGGCTTCCTTTCAAGTAAGCAGTCTTGGTTTTTATCTATATTTTTCAAAGGAGAGTTAATCCTAGGCCGTCTCCTTGGGATTTCAGCACCCTCAAGGCTCAGCCTCTGAGTCTGCTTGGGGTCTTCACTCTGCCCCCTTCTCTTGGAGCTTAGAACAAGAAACAACGATCAAACCTAATTTTTGATGTTGCATCAGAGAATCAAGATGACCTGGATGTGACCTCCACGAAAAGTCTGCAGTGAGCTGGGAGCCTGTGGTGCAGGGAGGAATTTTAATAGAGGAGCTCCTTCAGAGGGTTAAGTATTCCTTCTGTTCCTCTTTTTCTCTTGACTAAAGGACTGATATTTGTAAAAACAAGATGTTTTGTCTCATTAAAAATGCGCTGAAAACAGATACGTCTTAACTAATGACCCCCTTATCTAAGATGGTCATGGAAACCAGGAGGTGCTTTGGGACAAGGGAGATTTGGGTTGTGCAGGATTGTCCCTCACAAGGTGGCGTGTTTAGTGTCTAAATGCCAGCAGCCTCTCCCTTATTATAACAACCGGAAACAACCTCCCTCCTCCCACGCCCAACACACACAATCTCCCTAAGGGTTTAGAACAGCTGTTCAATAGACTTTCAAACACCTGTGTGAGCAGCGTCAGCGGGTCCCCTTCTGAAGACTGTTCACATTTTAAGAGCTCAGAGAAACGGGGCCTAATCCAAAGGAAAGAAATGCCACGGTGCTAATCTTCTGCACCGTGAAACTAAATGGGGGAGCAGGAAGTGGGCGACCCTCCCAGCACCCCTGAAAATAGTGGCTCCAGGGCCTGATGAAGACCTTTAGAAGCCCTGGGCCCTGCCAAGCTGTGGTGCACCTCCCTTCCCAAGATGCCGTTCAGCTCAAGGACTCTAAATACATCCCGGAGCACAGACAGATGTCTATCTTCTCTCCAGCCTACAAAGTTCCAGAAAGTCCATTCAGGTGAACTTTCTCTTTTAATTTTGTTTTGGAAGAATGATTAACACATTGTTAGATTGATTTTTGGTGATTTAAGACTGACTGTTTCCCGTGTTGAATTTATCTTTAAAACTGCTCAGGTTTGGTGTGAAAGGAGTCTCCCAAGCCCTAACCTCTAAAGCAGCGATTTTCACCCGGTGTGCCAGGGCACACTAGTGTACCGTGGGAAGATTTGAGGTGTGCCACGAAAATTTTTAAAGATCATTAATTAAATTATTTTCGAAAGAAGGTCAAAGCATAGTAAGTATATTCTTTCTTTTTACTCTTTTTTTTTTTTTTTTGACCAACGTAATTCAACGGTGCTGTAGAAATTAATGATAGCTTCAAATGTGTTGTGAGATAAAAAAGGATTGAAAAACACTGCTCTAAAGGAATCCAGTTTGTAGGTCTGAGGAAGGGTCCAGAAATCTGTCATTGTGTAAAGCTTTCCATACGACAGCTAGAATTCTCTTGTGATGGGGGGGCCACAAAATGATACATCCACTCTGGGCAACTGCCGTACATTACATGGCAAAGCCCAACATAAAGAGACCCTGTGACCTAGCACTGTTCTGTCCCTAGATGTATACTCAAAGGAATATGCACTTAAGTTAATCAAAACGAAATAATGTTCATAGCAATAGTAATAGTACGGAGCTGGAAACAACCCAAATGTCCAAGTGGGTTAAAATGGACAGATAAGGCATTGTATATGCATGTGAAGTTATATGACACTTCCACTACAACAGGCAACAACAGGGGTGAAACACAGAAATAACGGTGAACCAAGAAAAGCCAGGTGTGAAAGAATTGCTGAGTGATTCCATTCTATGAAATTCAATGACAGAAAAAAACTTAATCTATGCCCTAGAAGTCAGAGAGAGCCCAACCTCTGGGGAGGTATTATTGACTAGAAAAAGACATGAAAGCGGTTTCAGGGGTGCTAGAATGTTCCATATCTTGCTCTCTACAGATGAATATTTATACATATGTAAATAGCAAGGCATACACTTATGATTTATATACTTAAAAAGTGCAAAAAGAAAAGCTCTACAGGTGATTCTGATGTCCCTCCAGGACTGTGAAAGAGACCTATTTTACTCATGTCAAAAAAAAAAAAAATTATACTGAACATTGCTAATTAAGAACTAAAGCTTCCAACAGCTTAGCCTGCTTTGTTCTGCAGTCATAATATACAAAAATTGAGCTTTGTAAAATGGATAAATTATTTGGCAATTATTTGCTTTGTATAAGTGTTCACCATGGGCTTTCTTTAAACAGCTGGCTCCTTTAGGCACACTTAAAAAATATGATCTAAGTTGTCAAAAGCTATTTATTCACAAATGTTAACACATGTTAACAGATGCACAAGGTGATCCTGACTTTTCAGAGTTCTGGCCAGTAGGAAGGGGATGGAAGGAGGGAATTGAGCCTCAATACTCCAGACAGAAGTGGGAGAGATCCTCAAAGCTCCCAGAAACTGCCATCCCAAAACGTCTCTGTGTTTTAATGTGGGTGTAGGGAAAACCCTTAGAAAATGCAAGAAAGGGACCACAGAAAACTCAGCTCTTTTTAAAATGTAATGGGCTCGATGTGGAAGGACACAGATGACAAAAGACCATGTGTCTCACACTTCAACACACATTGGAAGCACCTTCGGTCCTGTTGAGAGGCAGGCACTGACCAGGAGTGACAGTCTGCTGGTCTAGACACAACTTTCTGGGTAGGAAGGACATGAGAAAACAACTCCCGTAGGTTAGCTCCCACAACCCTCACAACCATGCTTTAAATATATGTTGTTATTCTCATTTTACAAATAGGGAAACTGAGGCAGAGAACAGCTAGGTCACGCAGCTAGCAGGTGGCATTTAAATTCAGGCTTGTCTGATCCTAGGTTTTGCTGCCAACACAGCCAGGGAGAGAGCAGAGCTGCAGTTGACAGAGCCTTTCTTCCCTACTCTGTCACCTTCTACCCTCCACCCCTCCTGCTCCCCCGCCCCCACCCCATGGCTCTGAAGGTAGACGCTCAGCTAGCTGCCAGCCGGCCAGCTTGACTCTGGCTCCAATTATATTCAATTAGAATCGGAAGGCTATTCTTGGTGAGCAAATATAGATGAGCACCTTGGTAACAGCCCCACCCCTCCCTGCCACCCTCCATGCCCTTGTTGAGGCTAAAACTCTGAAAGAATACCAATAATTATGAGTTGGCCAGATGTCAAGGTTGTAGAATTTATCCTCATTCCTCTGGGGACATGACCTTGCTCCTGGCTGCCTGCATTTGTCTTCCCCATGGAACCTTGGAAAGCCTCCCTTTCCCCTCACAGCCCACCCCACGATTACACAGCAATGAAGATCATAAATAACAGTGCTTCTTTTTAAAACATGGCACCTCCAGCTAAATTCTCTATCTTTCCGGTAGCACTGACGCCATGTGCCATTTTAAAAGGTGAAGTCTGAGGATGCCAAGTGTCCTCCGTGGTGAAAAGAGGTTGGAAATGCAGAGAAATTAAACCCCCAAGGAAGGCAGCATCCAAAGCCACAGTGGCCACCCACCATTCCTGTCCCACTCTGAGAAGTCCAACCACAGGGGTCTTGTGCAGGTGCTGGGCTTCATGGGGACTCTCATTCCAGATTCCCATCTTGCACTGGGCAATGCTCTGTGAGCTGAGATCGCTGTAAATACACCAGCTGCTTAATGTTTAGAAAAAGAGATTCTTCCCTCTGATCCACCCAGGACCTCCTTGTGTCAGGGATTCCAGAAACAAACAATAACTAAGAAAATGCCATGCAGGCTACATTAACCAGTTCGATGAAAATATTTCAAATTGTATATAAAACCAGCACATTGTGCCCCACGATTGCATTAATGTACACAGCTATGATTTAATGGGGGAAAAAAGGGAACAAACACCAACCTAAAGAAATCTGGAGAACCTATATTCATTTCATATAAAGCTGAGTTTAGAACAGTTTCATGGCTACAGATAAATACAAAAGGCACTATGTGATGGTAAAAGTATTAATTCTCCAAGAAAGCAAACCAATTCTAAATGTGTATGTATCTAACAATGGTGTACCAAAATATATGTACATGAGGCAAAAAGTTACAGAACTAAAAGGAGAAATAATCAAATCTACAGATGCTGCTGGATACTTCAACCAACATTCCTCTCTCAGTAACTGATCAAACAAGTAGGTAGAAAATCAGGATTGATTATAGAAGACCTAAACCTAAACTACCAACCAACTGGACATAGTTAACATTTATAGAACACTATCCAGAAACAGAAAAATGCGTATTTGTCTCAAGTGCATATGACACACTTCATCAAGATACACCGTAGTCTGGTCCATAAACTAACCTTAAGAAATTCAAAAGAATAACAATTATGTCCCCAAATCCTAACAAAAGTAGACTAGAAACCAAAAAGAGAAAGATATCTGGAAAATCCCTAAATATTTAAAAATAACACAACACATTTCTAAACATTTCATTGCGACACAAGGGAAAATGGCAAGGGAAATTAAAAGCCATTTGGACTGAATGAAAATAAAATATACCAAGATTTGTAGATGGCAGGCCAGGTGCAGTGGCTCTCGCCTATAATCCCAGGCAACTGGGAGGCCAAGGCGGGAGGATAATTTGAGCTTATGAGTTCATGACCAGCTTGAGCAAGAGTGAGACCCCATCTTTCCAAACAATAGAAAAATTAGTCAGGCATTATGGTGGACACCTGTAGACTCAGCTACTCAGGAGGCTGAGGCAGGAGGATCACTTGAACCCAAGACTTTGAGGTTGCTGCTAGCTAGGCTGATGCCATGGCACTCCAGCCTGGGCCATAGAGTGGGACTCAGCCTCAAAATAAATAAGATCTATAGAATTCAACTGAAGCAGTGTTTCTGTGGAGATTTGTAGCATTAAAATGCTTCTATCTGAAAAGAAGAAAGAGCTAAAATCAGTAACCAAGGCTTCTACCTCAACAAACTAGAGAAAGAAGAGTAAATTAAATCTAAAGCAAGGAATAGGAAAAAAAAATAACATAGACTGAAGCAAAAGTCAATGAAATTGAAAACGGAAAAGAATGGAGACAAATAATAAAACCAAAGTTGGTTCTTTGGAAAGATTTATAAAATTGACAAATCCATACCAAGAAAAAAGACAAAAGAAACAAATTAGCAATATCTGAAAGAAAAGAGAGCACATTATGGAAACCACAGACTAAAAGGATAATAGGAAATACTGTGACCAACTCCATGTCCATAAACTCAACTTAGATAAAATGAAACAATTCCTTGAAAGACACGAACTATCAAAACTCACCGAAGAAGAAATAGATAACCTGAATTAACCTATGTCTATTAAAGCAATCGAATGTGTAGTTAAAAACCTTACAAAAAAAGAAAAGATGAAATATTATCTTGGGTAGACTTTTTTAAAAAGTAAGAAAAGAAAAGGAGGGAAAAAAAACCACTCCAGGCCCAGATGGTTTTACTAGCAAATTCTTCCAAACATTTAAAGAAAAAATAATACTAATTCTACACAATCTCCTCCAGAAAATAGAATAAAATGGAATACTTTTTAAGACATTTCATGATGCCACCATTATCCTAATACCAAAACCAAAGACACTACAAGAACACAGACAGGGCTGATGTGGTGGCTCGTGCCTGTAATCCTAGCACTTTGGGAGACTAAGGCAGGAGGATCATGTGAACTCAGGGGTTCAAGACCAGCCTGAGCAAGAGCAAGACTCCATCTCAACTTAAAAATAGAGAAGTTTGCTGGGTGTTGAATTTGAAAAGCCTCCCTTTAAAAGCTCTGTATTTCTGCTTAAAATAGGGAAATGGTACTTTAAGATGAGAGTGTGGCATTCTCCTCATTTGCCAGCAAATTAATAAACCTCCCTTTTCTTCTCTGAAATCACTCGTCCTGAAACAACTTTAGGGATAAGTCCTAAAATTTCAGTAACACAAATGCTTATTAAACATGGTAAAAACTCATTATGCGGCAATTCTAAAATTACCATTGTCATCAACCCAGCCAGCACTTCTGGGGGGAAAGTCTGGGAAAGAATCTCAGGAGAGAGCACATTTAACTCAGTTATTAAAAAATCAGCCTAAAAACATACCACACAACTAACACACCCTGTACTGAATTATCTTGGAAAAGGATTGGTATATGATGACACAGGATTAAATCTTACCATAAAATAGAACATCAATCTCCAAAGGGTTTATGCTGAATGAAAGAAGCCATTCTATTTGATTACATGTATATGAAATCCTAAAACAGGCAAAATTGATCCATAGTGACTAAAAGAGCATTGATGGTTGCCAAAGGCAGGGGGTGGGCAGGTTGACCACAAAGAGGAACAACACCACGCATTCTAGAGTCATAGACAAGATCTGGGTCTTGATCGTGGTGGTGGTGACGTGAGCGTGTGCATTTGTCAAAACTCAAACTGTGCAAGTAAAATGGGTGCATTGTGTTGTATACCAATTATACCTCAAAACCCAGAATCCTCTCCTTTCTGGCCCTTGACAAGCCCTGCCCAACATCCAGTAGTTACTTTCCCCCCTTGCCCCTCTCTTTGAAAATTGATGGCTTTAAGCTACGCAGTTCCCAGCTCATCATTACAGCTTGTTAACTTGCAGTCACCCAGACAAATTTCTTTTCCTCCCATACAATTTTGAATTAAGTCAGGAAAAGACATATTGGCCAAACATTACCAAAGGTAGAATTTATGGCAAGCGGCTAATTTTTCCATTAACATCTTCCCTCAGAGATGACTCAACAGAAATGCTTGTCCTCCATCTGCCTACCCTTCAAATCTTCCCCAACTGCTCCAATCATGGTTTCATTTTACAAAGGCTTTACTGAGCACCCACCATGTGCCAAACTCTGGAGTCTAGGGGTACAGTGATGAATCGTGGGTGGTCCTTGCCTGTGTTCGGGGTGTGGTGGGGATCCAGACAAGTTAAAACTGAGAAAACAGGGCAGCTTGGGAAGTGTCATGTCAGAGGGTAGCACAAAGCTCTGGAAGAACGTGGATAAGTTGGTGAAGGGGGCAGAATCAAGGAAGCCATGTGGAGGAGGTGACCTTTGGGGTAAGTTTTGAAGGAGGAATAGGAGCTAGATATTTTTTGGAGAATATATTAATAATATTTTTAAATTTTAATTTTCTTTTATTTTTTATTTTTTAGAGATGAGGTCTCACTCTGTTACCAAGGCTGGAGTGCAGTGGCTTGATCATAGCTCACAGTAGCCTTGAACTCCTGGGCTCAAGCCATCCTCCTGCCTCAGCCTCCTCAGATAACTATTCCTTGTTGAGCACCTATAAGGTACTAGACTCTCGGTTCAGATATTTACATGGCTTATCTCATTTCAATTATCACAATTACTCTCTCCACCTTCCAGATGAGGGGACTATGTCTCAGAAATAAAAAGACGTATTCAAGGTCACTCAGATAATGAAGAATAGTAACCAGAGATGATAGTTCCAAACTAATTTGTCAGGTCCTAATCTGAGTCCTTTCACCAAATTCTTCTGACAATCCTATAAGGTAGATATTCCTGGAGTCTTTTTATACCTGAAGAAACTAAGGCTGAGAAAGATTATGTGATTTACCTTAGGTTACACAGCTAAAAAGCAATGGATCTTGATACAGAAACTCAGGTAGTCTGGCTCCAAAGCTGGTGTCATCAAGCACGCCACTGCTACACTGCCAGTCTTGCTCCAGGGTCTCAGCCACCACAAGAATAAGTCTCTATGCATGGAATACTATGCAGCCTTAAAGAAAGATAGAGACTTTATCTCTTTCATGTTTACATGGATGAAGCTGGAACATGTTCTTCTTAGCAAAGTATCTCAGGAATGGAAGAAAAAGTATCCAATGTACTCAGCCCTACTATGAAGGTAAATTATAGCCTTCACATGAAGGCTATAACCCAACTATAGCACAAGAATATGGGGAAAGGGCCAAGGAAGGGGAAGGGAGGGGGCAGGTTAGAGTGGAGGGAGGGTAATGGGTGAGACAACACCTATGGTGCATCTTAGAATGGGTACAGGCAAAACTTACTAAATGCAAAATACAAATGACTACATACAATAACTAGGAAAATGCCATGAAGGGTACGTTGAACAGTTTGATGAGAATATTTTAGATTGTATATGAACCAGCACATTGTACCCCTTGATTGCACTAAAGTACACAGCTATGATTTAACAGTAAATATACAAAAAAAAGGAAAAAGAAATAGAGAGCATCCACCTGAAATGGAAATAGGTCATTTCAAAAGTTTTGTCCGTTTTTATGAGTCTACTTTAACTGTAATATCTCAGTGAATATTTATTCAATTTAATCGAAATAAGCGCCATTTGAATCAGTGCACTTTTGCCAACATAACACAAGTCAATTAATTCCGTCGGCATAAAAATTGAGTGCTCGGGATTCGATGAAGTCAAGAAGGCCGTTTTTGCTAGGTCCTGATTGGCAAAGGTTCTACCGGTGAGAAAGTTATTGAAGTGCTTGAAAAGATGGTATTCGGTTGGCGAGAGGTCTGGGGAGTATGGTGGGTAGGGCAGAACTTCGACGCTCAATTCCTTTAATTTTCAGACGGTGATTTGTGAGACATGCGGCTGGGTGTTGTCATGGAGCAGGATCGGACCTCTTTTGTTGACCAGTGCTGGCTACTGCTGACGCAATTTTCGGTACATTTCATCAATTTCCTCACAATAGGGCTCTGCTGTGATGGTTTGGCCTGGTTGCAGAAAGTTATAGTGAATCACACCAGCCGCTGACCACCATACAGTAACCATGATCTTTTTTTGGTGGGGTTTCGCCTTTGGGAAGTGCCTGGGTGGCTCATCGGTGTCCAACCACGGTCCTGAATGTTTCCTATTATCGTAGAGAATCCACTTTTCATCACACGTGATGATCCAATCCAAAAAAGGATCGTTTTGGTTGCGCAAAAGCAATGAAGACCAAACCTCCAAACGTGACAATTTCTGCCAATCGTTTAAATCGTGGGGCACCCACTTTTCAAGCTTTTTGACCTTTCCAATACGTTTAAACCATCAAAAACCGCATGGGAGCTGACACCCAGTTCTTCCACCATCCCACGCACCGTTTGTGATGGGTCAGTCTCCACCAGGGTCCTCAAATCCTGTCCTGGATTACTCTAGATCGACCACTTCGGGGCTCATCTTCGAGGCTAAAATTTCCGGAACGAAATTTCGCAAACCAACGTCGAACAGTGCGTTCATTAACACTATCATTCCCAAATGCCTGGTTAACTTTTCGGGCTGTTTCGGCAGCGCTTTGGTTCAATTTGAATTCGTAGAGGGAAATTGGCCGAAAATCACTTAATGACATCATATAGTAATAGGCTGAAAAGAATAAAAAAAATTAAAAGTAGAAAAAAATGAACAGCATCAATGTATAGAGTACAAAATTCTCCATCGATCAGTATAACCACGACACAGTAGAATAAATATTTATTGAGATATGGAGCTACAAAAACACATGACATTAAAATGAACAAAACTTTTGAAACAACCTTAATAATAGCAGCATTGTTATTGAGATGCCGAGTCTCCGGTTTACTGGGGAGGTTGGAAATCTGGACCTGGTACTCCCAAATTGAGTCAAGACCTTGAGAAATCTGAGACAGACCCAGGTCTGGTGGAACCCCTTAGGTACCACCAGAACTAGAAGCAAATCCTCTCCAGAGGAAGGCTTCCCCAATTTAAGTTTGACATAAAATCAATCTCCAAGTCCCTTGTCCAGCAAAACCAAAACTCAATGACTAAGATCCAGTAATAAACTCATGCTCAAAAACTACCAAGTGCACACGAAAGTAAACCACCATGAGTGAGATTCAGCAGAAGCAACTACTCTAGTTATCTACTGCTGCAAAATAAACTACCTCTAAACCTGGTGGCTTCAAACTAGGGCAATAATTTATTTTGCTCACAAAATGGCAGTGTGGGCTGGGCCCAGTGGCTCACATCTGTAATCCTAGCACTCTGGGAGACTGAGGTGGATGGATTGCTTGAGCTCACAAGTTCAAGACCAGACTGAGCAAAATCGAGACTCTGTCTCTACTAAAAATAGAAAAACTGAGGCAAGAGGATCATTTGAGCCTGAGAGTTGGAGGTTGCTGTGAGGTATGACACCACAGCACTCTACCCAGGGTGACAGCTTGAGGATCTGTCTAAAAAAAAATGGCAATGTGGGCAGGACTGAACAAGGATAGCTTGTTTCTGCTCCATGCAGTATGAAGGGGGTGGTTCAACTTAGGGCTGGACAATGCATTTACTTTTTCTTTTTTTTTTTTTTGAGACAGAGTCTCACTATGTTGCCCTCCATAGAGTGCGGTGGTGTCACAGCTCACAGCAACCTCAAACTCCTGGGCTTAAGCAATTCTCTTGCCTCAGCCTCCCAGTAGCTGGGGCTACAGGCTCCCACCACAATGTCCAGCTATTTTTTGTTGCAGTTGTCATTGTTGTTTAGCTGGCCCGGGCTAGGTTTGAACCCACCAGCCTCAGCATAGGTGGCTGACACCATAACCACTGGGCGCGATGGGCGCCATGGGCGCGGAGCCTGAATAATGCATTTTCAAGATGGTGTACTCACATGTCTGACAACCTGCTGGCTGTTGGTGGGGAGTTCAGTCAAGGCTGCAGGCCTCAGTTCCTCTCCATAGTGTGTATGGACTTCTTTTTTTTTTTTTTTTTTTTTAATTTTTATTAAGAGACACAGTAGCGAATGAGCACAAGTATTAGGCATCTTTTCTCCCCTCCTCCCATTAATTTTTTTTAAATCAGATTTTGGCCAGAGCTGTGTTTGAACCCTCCACCTCCAGCATATGGGGCCAGCGCCCTAGCCCTTTGAGCCACAGGCACCGCCCCCCCCCTCCCATTTCTAATCTCAAGGGTCATGTTTGCGCTTAGAACCTTCTTAATTAAGAAAGTCCTCTTGGAAAAACAATATACAACACATTTGTTTATTTCCCTGTCAATGACTGTCCTTCCATGTTTCCTGTAATCTCCTTTTCACTGGCTTTGTCATCTTGGACATTCTTTTTTTGAAATTATTCTCCCCCTACCTCCTCCCTCTTCCCCCTAACTTGAATTAAATGGAGTTTTTCTCTTGTGTAGGCGTGTATTAGTTCATCTACTGGCTTCATATTAGTATCGAATACATTGGATAATTGCTTTTCCATTCTTGTGATACTTTACTAAAGAGAAAGTTCTCCAACTCCATCCAGATTAATACAAAAGATATAAAGTCTCCATCTTTTTATGGCTGACTATCATTCCATGGTATACATATACTACAGTTTATTAATCCATTTATGGATTGATGGAAACAGGTTGCTTCCACATCTTGATGATTGTAAATTGAGCTGCAATAAACAATCTAGTGCAAATGTCCTATGACAACTTTTTTTCTTCTGGGTAGATGGTAAGTAATGGGATTGCAGGATCAAATGGAAGGTCAATTTTGAGTTATTTGAGGATTTCCCATACTTCTTTCCAAAAAGGCTGTGTTAGTTTGCAATTTCACCAACAGTGTAAGAATGTTCCCTTCTCTCCACATCCACGCCAGCACCTGCCTATATGGGCTTCTTTACAGCATGGCTGTTGAGTTCTTAGCATGAGCATCCTGAAGGAATCAGGGAGAAGCTACATTGCCTTTTATGATCCAGCCTTGCAAGTCACACAGTGTCATTGTCATAACCTGCCCAGATTCAAAGGGCAGGAACACAGATCCTATCTTTCAATGGATAGTGTCAAGACACATTGTAAGAAGAGTAAATCTTGTTGTGGCCATCTTTGGGAAATATAATCTGCCACAAAAAACAAAAATTCAAACCTGCAAAATTTCAGATACTGGACTTGTCAAAACAAGACTATAAGTTAGACCTTCATGAAACATTTAAACAAATATGATGTGCAATCACAAATATAACAAGCAACAAGATACCATCAGGAATGAAAATGTAAGTTTGAAACATAAGCATGAAAAGAATGATAAATGAAACTTCTAGAGATGAAAAATAATAAATGAAAATAAAATCTCAATGGATTAAACATAGCTGAAGACAGAACAATTGAATTGGAAGATCTACCAGAGCTCCATGCTCCCAAGTATATCAAATTATACAACACAGAGAGACAAAGAGATTGATATAAGATCAATATACAAAATAAAAGTTAAGGTACATAAGGTATCTAGTACAAGTGTCAAAAGTAGAAATTACATAGAACAGAGAAGATACAATCTTTGAAAAAATAATGGCTGAGAATTTTCTGGAGCTGACTGAAAAGCATGACTTCCCAGCTCAAGAAGCAAGCCTATCCTAAACTAGATAAATGAAAAGAGACCCAGCTGGGTGCAGTGGCAGGTGCCTACAATCCTAGCTTCTCAGGAGGATCACTTCAGCCAGGAGTCGGAAGCTGCCATAAGTCAAGATCACTGCACTCCAGCCTGAGTGACATAGTGAGAACCTGTCTCCAAAACAATAACAATAAAGCAAAGAGAAATCCACACCTAAGTATGCCATACTGAAATTGCAGAACACTGAAGATAATGTGATCTATTATTTATCTATGCATCCTCCAGAGTATATTGTGGACTAGAGATGCTCCACAAATTCCACTGGAATTCTATTGGACCAAGAGAGCAGCTATGGGCTGAGAGTGGTGGCTCACACCTGTAATCCTAACACTTTGGGAGACAAGGCAGGTGGATTGCTTGAGCTCTGGAGTTCAAGACCAGCCTGAAAAAGCGTGAGACCTCATCTGTACCAAAAAAAAAAAAAAAAAAAATAGAAAAACTGGGTGGTGCCTGTGGCTCAAGGAGTAGGGCACTGGCCCCATATACCGGAGGTTCAGGAGGGCAGGTTCAAACCTGGACCCAGCTAAAAACTGCAAAAAAAAAGAAAGAAAGAAAGGAAGGAAGGAAGGAAGAAAGAAAGAAAGAAAAAAACTAGCCAGCTGTTGTGGTGGTCACCTGTAGTCTCAGCTACTCAGGAGGCTGAGGCAAGAGGATCACTTGAGCCCAAGAGTTTGAGGTTGCTGTGAACTATGACGCAACAGCACTGTACCCAGGGCACAGAGGGAGACTCTATTAAAAAAAAAAAAAAAAAAAAAAAGGCGGTGCCTGTGGCTCAAAGGTGCAGGGCCCATATGCCAGAAGTGGTGGGTTCAAGCCCAGCCCCTGCCAAAAACTGCAAAAAAAAAAAAAAGAGGGTGGGAGGGCAAGTATATCTCAAGTCAAGATCATGGACAAATTAAAGGTAAGGAGATAGAAACAAATCATCCTTGTGGGGAAGAAAAGCATTTTTCTGACCTATCCAAAAAACAAAACTAGGATTGGGGGAAAGTGAAGATGAAAATGAGAGTGTGGGAAGGGGAGAGATTGGATGAGGACCTTTGAGTACCTGGCAGAACATAATGAGTTTCTAAACAGCAGCCATGAAAGGGTATTGCAGGAAGGTCCCAGATGCTCCTTCCGTGGGTGATCACCCATTCTGTGGTGAGAGGACAGGGCCTTTAACACCAGCACTGAGGCAGAGCAGAAGAATCCCCGGCTCATTTGTTCTGACTGACCACCTGATGACCCCCAAAGCCACCACTGGGGTTGAAGACTAAGATACGCTGAGGCCAGCTCCAAGGACAGGCCTATTCCTGGAGCCTCAAGGACAGCTCGCTCATCCAATGCAGAAAGCCCACCCAGAGTGAGAGACGGAGCACTGCTGCTTTCCAAGAGAAGACTCTACATTGTCACCAGCAAAAAGATGAATGGACACTGGTTGATAAAAAGTGGACTCATGAGGGATTCTGATGGTTGCAGGAGATAATTTACAGCAGAACCTCCATCATTGGCCACCTCCCTACAGTGACCACCTCCTTAAGTTGACCTGATTTTCACAGACCGGACATGCAACACATGTACGTATCAGTACAGGAGGCCTAGTTCCATATGTTGGCCATTTTTTTGCAGTCCCTTGGGGGGCCAACTTACAGAGCTTCTACTGTATGTGAAGAACTTAGGACGTGGATTAGCATGCTGAAACAGCTCGTAACTACCACCTGTCTGTTATTTTCATTGTTGTAACTATTCACTGGTTTCCGATCACCCACAGAATAAAGCACAAACCCCATAAGATGACCTTTTTGTGTTGTCCTTGCTCATCTCACTAGCCTTAATTCTCACCACTTCCTGCCTTGGCCATTATTCTCCAGCAACCATTTTAGGAAAATCCCTCCCTACATTGAGCTCCCCGAGTCCTATCTACCTGATGCCCGGAACAGCTACTTATCCTTCACTATTGTGGTTCGGTGACCATTTATATGCAAAGGACACTCCCTGGCCAGTTTTAATCTCTAGTGCAGAATCTTTTGCCTGAGCTCCGGAACCCAGTATTAGACACTGATTCCTATAGCAGATAAGATTGGTTCCTTTTACACGGGGCTGTACTGTCCCCTGGTGGGAGCTTTAGAAATTTTCACCTTTTTTTTTTTTTTTTTGGCTAAGACATTGATTGGAGGGCGCTACAGGAAGTTTAGAGGTCAGGGGACCAAGAACGCTGGACCCTCAGCCCATATCCTGAACAACTTGAAAATATCCTTTCAGGCATTTATATAGGCTTTAAAAAAGTTTACAGTCATCTGAGATTATGAATATAACACACATACATATACATGACAATTTGGGGTATGTTTTAAAATATATTGATGTTTTCTGAAATGAAACTGTGATACAGAGTGAAGGTTGTACTCTTTTATGTTGTTCAGAACAACCCCAAATGGTGTACACCGTATCAGAAAATCCCAGTTCTAACCACAATTTCATCTATGATGTATGTATAATGTAAAATTTGGGGGGAAGTATAACAGACATAAAGAAATGTACTGGGGGAGGATGGGCAGAGGGAGGGTGATTGGTGGGACCACACCTACGGTGCATCTTACAAGGGTATATGTGAAACTTACTAAATGTAGAATGTAAATGTCTCAACACAATAACTAAGAAAATGCCAGGAAGGCTATGTTAACAAGTGTGATGAAAATATGTCAAATGGTCTATAAAACCAGTATATGGTGCCCCATGATCTCATTAATGTACACAGCTATGATTTAATAATAAATAAAAAAAATTTAAAGACAAAAAAAAAAAAAGAAAGAAACGTACTACAAGTGTTCAGTATACATTTTCAGAAAGTGTGACAACTATGTTACTAGCACCCAGGTCAAGAAACAACATTATCAGCCCTTCCCCAGAAGCCTTCCCAGTGCCAAGTTCAATCACTATCCCTGCCCCCTAAAGGTAACCACTCTTCACTTCTAATGCCACTGATTAGCTTTACCTATTTTCAGCTTTACGTAGATAAAATCATACAGTATGTTCTTGTTTGGATCTGACATTCGATTCATTCTCGTGTTGGTGAGATTCATCTCTGTGGTGGGGGCATCAGTAGCTCTTTCATCCCACGGGGTGGACTTACAGTGTAGCTCTCCATTCTCCTTTCATTGACACTTGGAGTTTTTCCAGTTTGAGGCACCAGTGAACTTTCCAGTTCAATGTCTTTTTGTTCGCATATATGAGCATCTCTATTTGGTTTAGAATTATAGGGTCACAGGGTATGCATATGATAATTTAGTAGATACAGCCAAACAGTTTTGTGAAGCGGCTGTTAATTGACACTCACACAAGTGCCTGGTTGTATCTAAGCATTTTTGTTTTATTTTCCTTTTTTTTTCTGGACCTCAGGAATACAAAACAGATTAACTATTATCCATAGTTTATAATGTACTCTCATTCACTCAAAGCCCATTTTTGTGGTTAGTTGGAGTTTTTTTTTCATTTTTTTATTATGTTGTGGTGAAAAGTACATAACCTAAAATTGACTATCTTGCCCAGTTTTAAATAGTCCAGTGGTATTAAGTATGTTCATATTTTTTCTCAACCATTACCATCATCCATCTCCTTAACTATTTTCATCTTGCAAAACTGAAACTTTGTACCCATTAAATAATAAGTCCCCATTTCTCCCTTCTCCAGCCTCTGGCAACCACTATTCTTCTATCTGTGTGACTTTGATCACTCTAGGTACCTGAAATA
>CAUYPK010099386.1:0-14527 GCA_963574355.1 Loris lydekkerianus
ATATTTATTTATTTATTTATTTAAATGAATCTGACCTTTGCCCCAGCTTGCCAATTGCCATTCACATACTTTCCAGATGGAACCCTGTCAACCAGCCCAATTCAGAAAATTGTCCTAAAAAGGTCAAAGAAACTTTGTACAACAGAGAGGGAAGTAAAGCATGTACTGAGTTCCACTCTGCCAGCTAAACACGAGTGCAATGAAAATGGTGTGGGACAAGGAAACGCCCTGAGTATGCAGGCAGGTTCCAGCAAGGCTTTCGAGAAGGGCTGTTTCTGAAGATAAACTGCAAGTGGCAGTGTTACCAAGACCAGAGGGAGCAGAAGGATGTGTTCAGTCAAAATAAAAAATGGTAGGAAGGTGTCGAATGATTTTCTTAATTTCATAGGAAGTAATGGTCATCCCATGGAGTTCTAAGAAATAACATAGCTAGCCCCCTGAGATACCCAGCTGGGACCCTGATCAAGTGTTTACTCAGAAGGAGGGAAACAACCTATGGCATTGTCACTATCATTCATTCTGAAGGCCCTTTGTTTCAATCCTGGTGATCATCAGCTCTTGACACCAAAATACCCTGCTCTGGCCCATTATCAATTTGATCTTCCAACAATACTGAGAAGATCCCAAGATACTGTCATCATTCCCATCTGGAAGATGAGGGCTTCAGGTCCCAGAGTGGCCAAGGACTAAACCTATAACCTATATCTTCAGCAGACCAAGTGAGGGGATTACTTCACTTCCTCATGACACGATAAGAGGATCTTTTGAATTGCACATCTAATGAATTGCAGAGGAATGGATGAATGAAAACAAGTTATAGAAACATCAAAGGAACTGAAATTTCTGTGTCATCTGTACTATTGTTCAAAACTATAACTATAGAGCTTATGCACAGAGCTTCCGACTTTGATGAAAGGTCAATTTACTCATAAAATAAGGACATTCAAATGTATCTTTCATTTAATTGAAAATTTAAAGTTAACATATTGAAATGTCTTAAATCAAACAAAAATGAAATTAACTCTTGCAATTGAATAAATGTATTCTCTTTTTAGTTCTATTTCTTCAACATCAAATGGTTTTTCATTTCTGTGAAGTGATCTTCAAAAACTTAACAGAAGACTTCTGTGGCCAAATGTGGAGGTTCTTTCTCATACACCATGTAGCGGACCATGGCTGGGCATCCTTCATTTAAATTCTGCACTTTCTGCCTGGAAATAGAATCAGATCCCATGGGCTGAGGTCTCAGTCCCTTAGGAAGCTCTTCAAATGTAGTCCTCTTGGATTTTTATGAAGGCTTCATTAAACAGGCATGATTGACAATTATTTAGAAATGTGATTGGACAAAAAGCTCATAATCTAAACTGAGCAAGGCCTGTCTGCTCAGATTCTTCCTGGCCTCTCTGTGCAGCATTCCTTCCTCCAGGGATGGGGAGGGCCCCTCTAAAATGAGGGTTTCTTGACCCACATCAGATTGGAGTCCTGCGTTGGGCAGGTGAAAGGCAAACAAGATCATAAAGACAGATGTTATTTCTTGAGTCCTAAAGTGTCCCAACATTATAACAAGGACTATTGGAGTTATGAGACCGGAAGTGTGTATGAAAACGTACATACATGTATATATATGTATATTATATATATAATATGTATATATGTGTTTTAATATACACACATATATATACACTTATTATATATATGTTTTCATATATATCTAGAGAGACACTGGTGTTACAATACATATATACTGTGTCATGATATATACACATATACATACATTGTGTACGTACATTTTTAGGTGTGTACATGATTTTTTATATAGGACTAAAATTCTTCTAAGTAGAACTGATGTGTGTTCAAAGTTTTAAGTTTTGTTTGTTTTGTTTTGTTTTGTTTTTTGAGAGAGTCTCACTATGTCACCCTCAGTAGAGTGCTATGGCATCATAGCTCACAGCAACCTCAAACTCTTGGGCTTAAGCGATTCTCTTACCTCAGCCTCCCATGTAGCTGGAACTACAGAAGTCCATCACAATGCCTGGCTATTTTGTTGTCATTGTTGTTTAGCAAGCCTGGGCCGGGTTTGAACCCGCCAGCCTTGGTGTAGGTGGCCAGTGCCCTGGTGCTGTCCCAAAGTTTTAAGTTTTTTGATACCTGCCATCATATAACCCGCTGATTCCCATCTTCCTCCTACCACTCATGACTGAGAACATCCATGGTCCAGCAGCACATCCAACAGTGGCAACAGGTGTGTGTGTATATGTGTGTGTATGTGTGTGTGTGTTTGTCTGTGCGTGCATGCACGTCTGCGTATCAATATTATGAGCAAAAACTGGCACAGCACTCTTGTTTGGGGTCAAGACTCTAGTTTTCGTTGATCCTTTAGAGCCCTGAAGTCATATGAAAAAAGAAAAAATCCAACAGCCTGGAGCAGTTTAGGAACTTTCCTTCTCCTATGGGACCAGAGCAACTTAGGCACAGGGCATCTGCCTTTCCTCTTGTGAACAGACTTTCTCTGAAGCCCCAGGTGACTCAAGGCACAACAGCAATGGGAAAATGGCTGCAGGATAAAAGGGAATTACCAAGAAAGAAAAATCAAAGATAGTGTATCTGGGAAGATGGGCCAAGTCTTCTAGAGGGTTCTGGATGCCCAGCATGGCACCAGCGAGCGAGGGCCTTCCTGGAGGGGGTGGGAGATTATGGAAAGTGCTCAGCACAGCGCCCTGGGAGGGCTGACAGGCTGGGGCCTGAGTGGGCTGAAAATAAGCCTCTGCCAACGGGGGAAATGGGCACTCAAAGAGAAATTGATTCCAGGTACTGAAAGAAAATTCCATTTACTGTCTGCACAGGTTTGAGGTCAGAAATGCAAAGCTCCTACTTGATTGTAACAGTTCTTTCTAGAACACTCTTTTCCCATTACCATCCCGAATAAAATTCCCCCAAGATGTGGGATCCAGGGACCAGGAAGGACACAGGTTGGGGGGTAACCTATGGGGCTGTTCTTTCAGTATTTTTCTTTTCTGCTTGCCTCATAGACCCTGCTTCTCTAATTTTATTTTGTCACTCTCAGTGAGTAAAGAATTCGACCTCTTCTCTCTCTGCTCTCCCCAGAGAGAAGTTTCTCTCTGTGAAATGATTAACCTCACCACCCCACCACAGCCTTTAGTGTGTGGGTGGACATCATGTCCTGGATGAGTCTTTATAAGATAAGTTTCTTTTCTGCTCTGTGATGTCTGAAAAACTGGGAAATGAGGTAGGGAGATAGAAAGAGGAGACAGAGCAGAGAGAGTGAGGGAGCAAGAGAAAGAGAAAGGGAGAGAATGAGAAAGAGAGAGGAAGAGCAAGAGAGGAGGAGAGAGAGAGGGAGGGAGAGGCAGACAGCATGAGAGAGCAGCAGCACAGCTGGAAGCAAATAAATTCACCCTGGGAAGTTTCCAAAATCTTTCTCTTTTTTTTCTTTCTTTTTTGAATGGGAAAATACTTACATTCACTGATCAAAATTTTACACGTTAGGAAGAAACCCTGACTCCTGACTCTTTAGGCTTATCTGGGTTCACTGTGGAAAAGGACAGAGCATAGGAATGAAACAGAGACTTACGAAACCCTGAATTCCTGAGGAAGGCTTTGGGGACAACATATTGACAGTGGCAAAAGTTGAAGAAGCTGCCCGAAGTTCCAGCTGCTGGAGGCCTCTCCTTGGCTCCCAAGCTGGCTCTGTGCAGGCCACCCCCTCTTCCACCTTTCTCTTTAGCATTAGCCATGGACAAGACTCAGCTCTAGGGGAACAGGAAGAGGGAGAGGAAAGGGGAGGATTGGGGCCAAGCAACAGATACCAGATTTTGGGGAAGGAGGGACTGTTGTATACTAGTTATTATTGAGTACACACTTACCAGCAGAGAGAGGAGGGGCATCACCTTCAGCTCCTTACCCTTCACCTCCAGCAGCCTCTAGCCTTTCTCTGCTCCTGCAGTCTAGGATTCCCCTAGACAACCCTCCCTCTCCTGGTCACAATAATAAGGGGTCTTGGGCCCAAAGTCCAAAAGTACAGATATATCTTCCCCAGAAGCTGATGGTGAGATCCTGGGAGGAAAACCAGCCAGAAATGACCTACTTACTGCACACAGCAAAGCCATATCCCTAGCTCAGCACCACCAAAGACTTTCTGCTAGGGCAGCGTGGAGTATAGAGCCAGCCTGTGTGGGCTGATATCCAGACCCCACCCATCTGCTGTGTGTCTTTAGGAAAGACACCAAGAAACCCTGGCAAGGAGTAGTGTTTGCTTGGGGACAGTAACATTCACCATGTCTGTCTCAAAAAGCAGAAACTCTTAAATCAGACTGGCATTTGCAAAGCATCCTCAGATGTGTGAAACTCCTCACCTGAGCTATTCTTCTGCTATTGCTGTTATTATTATTAAGTCTTATCTAGCTCAATCTGTATTCCTAGGATAAACATTTCTTGGCTGCACAATGGCGTTTTGGTGATTCTGTGTGATTGTGATGGCTTTGGGCCAGCCTGCCTACACAATTGCCAAGCTCAGAAAAGAAAGCATTCTCTTCTGGGCCCTCCCTTCCCTCCCCCTCTATGGCCATTACTGAGCAGCAGTGGTAAGGCTTGTCCTCACACATCTTCTCTGGCCATCTGGGCTTAGATGGGTGGAGTGGAGATGATTCTTTTGGAATATAGGCAACCTCAATTTGAACCCTGGCCAAGCCACTTGTTGGCAGAGTGGCTTCAGTCGTGCTTTCTACTTTATGAGCTTCCGTATCTGCATTTGATTCCTAGGGCTTTCCATAACACTACCACACTGGGTGGCTTAAAACAATAGGCGTGTATTGTGTCAGAGCCCTAGAAGTCAGATGTCCAGGAACAAGGTGTGGGCAGAGTTCTGCCCTCTCCTAGCTTCTGGGAACACTTGGTGCCCCTTGCCTTGTACATGCATGACTTGTCTCTGCTTCTTCTCTCTGTGGGTTTGGCTCTTGTCCTTATAAAGACAGCTTTCATACTGGATAGAGGGCCTACCCTACTCAGCATGACCTCATCTTAACTTCACTAAATACATCAACAATTACCCTTTTCCCAAATAAGGGCATATTCTGAGGTATTAGGAATTAGAATTTCAATTCAACATGCCCTTTCAGGAAACACAATATGCAATTCATAACAATGTCTTAATCCAAAATAGAACTTATAATCACACTTTTGCAGAGTTGCTGTGAAGATTAAAAGCAATGGAACTGAATGACCAGCACACACAGTCGGAGCTTAGTGAATGGCAGCCTTTATCATAGTTGTGGGATTCCTGCTCTGGGGCACAGAGTACACTAAGCACAAGATGGACCCTGAGTCCTCTGTTAGCTAAGACTGAGGGGTAGCACCACAAGCCCTCTGGAAAGCTTCCATGGTTCCACTTTAATTCCCTTCTCAAAAGAACTAGGATATTTATTACTCTATAGAATGCAGGTTTCTAAACATATTCAAAACAATGTATTAGTTTAAATGAGAGGAGGAATGTGGTAGAATTGGAAACACTGTGCTGTCAGAGGGGGACTGGGCTTCTGCTGGGACTTGTCCACTATCACTGATCAAGTCTTTGGGCCTTTGTTTCTTGTGAATAGAAAAGAGTTGTTAAGAGTAAACGATCTCTCTGAGGTCACTAGTCAGTTCATGATTCCGTAGTGTGTATTTCTCAATTCTCACCCTCCCACACTGGTTTCAAAATAAATGAACCCAGTGATCTTTTCTGTTCACTCAATAGGAGTTAAATTTCTATATTATTGTTACTTGATTCTTTCCACAGTAATTGTTCATTTAAAACATAAAATTATTACATTATGTTCATTACAAAAGAGTTGAGAATTGTAATATAACAAGTCAATAAAAATAATGTAGTATGATGTAATGTTTGGTGGGACTGAAGAAGGAGAAATACTCCCACTGTGGTAACTTTTAGCATGACCTGAAACATTCTCAAAAGGCACCCAGGAACCACAAATTATAGATAACAACAAAAGGGCAAGGACGGACCCAAGTCATCAGAGAAGAATCTGTGTGGCAGAAATTGTTGGCCAACCCAGCTCTCACCCTCCTTCTTTCTTTCCTATCTCTACTCCAGACATAGGTATTATGAATATTCAGCCCTTCTTGCCTCCAGGGATGGCCATACAGCAGAGGCATGGCCAATGAGGTGGAGAAGGAAGTCTACCAGGAAGCTCCCGCAACAGTTCTTGATGTCATACTAAAAGAAACAAAAAAACACTGACCCCTTCTTTCTTTATTTCTTCTTCCCTTGGTTGCAAAAGGAATGCCTGTATCTACCTTGTAACCACAAGAAAAACACAATAAGGATCATGGAAATGCTGGTTCTGATGTTGGCAAGCTCCTGCACTAGCCCTTGGGCTGCCTTCCTCTACACTTCATGTCATGTTCAACAGTCAAATACTGTTCGAGGCTGAATTGCATCCCCCCCAAATTCATACATTTGGCATCCTAACCCTAGTACCCCAGAACGTAACTATATTTGTAGATAACATCTCTAAAGAAGTGGCTAAGTTAAAATGAGTCCAGTAGGGCAGGAGGCTAATCCAATAGGATAGGTGTTGTCATAAGTGGTGAAGACAAGAGAACACGCACAGATGAAAGATCACACTGATGACACAGTGAGAAGGTAGCAAGCCAAGAAGAGAGGCCTTACAGAAAACCACCCTGATGGCGGCATCTCAACCTTGGACTTTCAGCCTCCAGAAGTATAAGAAAATGAATTTCTCTTGTTTAAGGCCCCTAGTTAGTAGTATTTTCTTGTGACATCCTTGGTAAGCAAATACAAATATTTTATTGTTTAAGTTGCTGTTAGTGGTGTTTTCTATACTTATGTCTGAAAGCATTCCTGATTTTTTTTCAGTTCCTCAGAAACATGGTGGGACTTTTAGGACCCTGGTTATCTACTTTTAATTTTCTCAAATGAAACAAATAATTACTGACAAATGTATTACTTTTTTTTCAGATTATGCAATAGCCACACACCCCCCACCCAATTCCTTAAAATTTTTTTACATAATTTTTTTCAATACGCTTTATAGTGCTTTTTTTTTTTTTTTTTAACTAACTCTCATTCTGTTACTCTGGGTAGAGTGCCATGGCTTCATAGCTCACAACAACCTTAAACTCCTGCTCAAGCAATCCTCTCACCTCAGCTTCCTGAGTAGTGGGGAGGACTACAGGCATGTGCCACCATGCCTGGCTAATTTTTCTATTTGTACTAGAGAAAGGGTCTCACTCCTGCTCAGGTTGGTCTTGAACTCCTGAGTTCAGGTGACCCACCCACCTTTCCCTCCCAAAGAGCTATAACACATTACAGGTGTTATACTCCTGTCCTATCAAATGTTTGGAAGTGGTCTTTCAAGTATTTCACTAAAAGGAATATTACCCTAATTAAACAAAAAGGCAATGGCACTGTGATTGAATTAGATAAAATGTACATTTAACTAGGATTTCAATAGCCCCGGAATCTTTTGCAATAAAATATTTGGAAACTTGAAATTTTTTACCATGAACATTTATTTATAATTATCCAACTGGCATTCAACTTTCCCAAATAGTCATCCTTTCACATACTAGTACAACAATGGAAAGGAAAAGCAGTTAATACCATTTGACTTTGTCACCCTTGGTAAAGTGGCCCAAAGACCAAAGTTCACCTACAACTGCCAGATGTTTTACAGGGACATAATCTGGGAGTCATGGGTATTACACATTAGCAACCACCATTTTTTTTTTTTTTTTGCAGTTTTTGTAGTTTTTGGGTGGGGCTGGGTTTAAACCCACCACCTCTGGCACATGGTGGCCCCAGCCCCACTCCTTTGAGTCACAGGCACCACCTCAACCATTATCTTTTACAAGCAAGTTTGCACATTACAATGAGTTAGAACCATAGGTTCTAAAAAAAAGATGAGTAACTTAAAAAATAGTCATGAAGAAGGAGGTTAGAATGCTGAAAGTAATACAATATATGGACAAATTTTGTAAAAGCAAAATATTTAAACTTTTGTATAAAAAATGCATAAAACCAAAAGGGAAATAATACACTGAGAAAGTTTTCCAATTCAGGTGATCAACTAGGGGCTTCTTTACTTATTGTAAAAACAGCTTTGTCCTATGAATGAAAAAAAGAGGAAAATTCTATTGACCATCAACAGCCAGTTCATGACCATCAGACATGGAACAGATTTCTTATTTCCACTTATGATTAAAGAAATGCAATTCAGCATATCAATGGAGGACAATAGCACTGGCACAGATACAGCTTGATAAAACACAGTATTGGTAAAGTTTATGGGGCAGTGTCCCCCACTGCTGATGAGAGGGTAAATTTGTACAGAAATTTTGGTGGGCAATTAGGGAATTCCTGTTACAAGATAAAATGCACATAACCTTTTCCAGGCAACTTACTCTCTAGATATGTTTTTTAAGCATATAGAGATAGAAATATATCAACCTTAGATGTTAACATCCACAAATATGTAGGTAAATATCTATATATATCTACTATTTGTCTATCTACCTATCTATAAGTCTCCATTAATTGTAGCATTATTTACAAGGTCAACAACATGGGAAGGACTCCTATATTCATAAATAGGAGAAATACTAGATAAATATTTTGCAGCTATTAAATAGAAAAAAGTGATATGAGCTAAATGTGCAATGTGGCAAGTTTGGCAAGTCATATCATTAAATGAAAAAGGAAGGTTCAGAATCATATAAATGAGTGTGCACATATGTATTGTGTATATATGTTTATGTTAATTTATAATTATATTTGGTTATAAATTTGAAGGATTTACTTTACCACTGGATATTGGAAATAGGTTAAAGGGACAGGGTCTGACGTGAATGGAGTTTGTTTGGGTTCCAAGCACCCTCCATTCTGAGTCAGCCCTTAGCACAAGTCCGAACTTGTCAGCTTGTGGCACCAGGGAGCTGTTGGCTGGGAAGGTGGGTCCTGTTAGGCTGTGAGAAGTCCACTGGTTTCAGTTCACATGATTTGAAGCACTTACATTACTAAAGGGTCAGCCTTTTTTTCAACACCAGTTCAGAGGGTTTCAATTTGACTTTGGGAAGCATCTAAACCTAATGAACAAGGCCAAATAACACACACCCAGGTGAGTTTCATTGTCAAAACCATTGAAACTGGCTGGGATCCACACCCCTGCCCCCTGCCTGGCTGAACCCCACTCCACTTTTAGACATTGTGAGGAGGGGTGCAATCCTGCAACTTCATCCCTGGCTTTCTGGGCAGCACTTCTGATGTGAACTACCTATCTGCCGTGACAGAAGGAGGGCTGTCAACCCTGGCTTTCCAGAATGTGGTGCTGAGACTCCACTGACACCAAGGAGTACTTCAACAAGGACTGCACACAATAAAGACTGAAGGTTTGTACTCCTTTGAAAAAACTATGTTCTCAGGAGCCCATTATTTAATTCTCTTATGGCCCATGTCAATCTCCAAAGAAAGTGCTACTCCTCACTCTAGTCTCAGTGTTTTTCAACCTTTTTTATCCCATGGTGCACTTGAACCTATAGCTAAATTTATGAGGCACCCTTAAATGATCTTGATCAAAAAAAGAGGGGGAAAAAAAAGAATATACTTACTGTGTTTGAACTTCTTTTGAAAATAATTTAATTAATGATCTTTACAATTTTTCTTGGCACACCTCAGAGCCTTTCATGGCACATCAGTGTGCCACAGCACACTAGTTGAAAATCACTGCTCTAGAAAGATGAGGAACTTTGTTTCCAGGAGTGAATGAGAGATAAAGCCAAAAGTGTATAGTGTAAGTCAGTTACGGATAGAAAATGTATTGCCTTTGTTTTATACTGACCCATGGAAAGGTAAAAAGTTTGAACACTATTAAGCTGTAGTAAGTCATAATGATAAATGAATATGAATCTTACATGGATTTAGTTGTAAAAATTATTCAATTTTAAAAATATCTATAAGCTAGAATCTAGTGTTCTTGTTTGGTTGAAATCTTTCTTTCTTGTTTCCTTTTCTCCTCCTTCCTGCCAGGGCCTGCTTCTTCCTTCCTTGCTTGTGCCTTTCTGCCTTTCTATTGTTGAAGGCCACATTCTACATCCATTCCATGTCACAGACTCACCAGCCCTTCCCACCATCGTCCTTGTAGAAGTCAGGGGACGTGACTACTCCCAGGGAACAAGATGTGCACCTTGAAGGAATAGCTCTTGATTGGTTCAAACAGAAGCAGAAACTCATCCCCTTTGCCAGGAGTTGGTCCAGGAGAGAGCTTGTGATCCGGGTCTGGCCAATGTGACACAGAAGGAAACCTGCTAGAGGCTACTCAGAAGTATTTCTCTCCCTGATAAGGGAGAGAGGTGTGAAAGCAGAAACTCCTGTTGTTCCTCCCTCCCTTCCTGCTAGGCACCCTGTTGTGAAAGCACAGGATGGCTGGCTGACACTCTGCAGCTGCTGTCTTCTGTACTAAATGATGACCATTTAGTGGACCACCCAGCTCTCTAGGGTTGACAGTGCATGACAAAAGGAACTTGGTTCTCAGCAGCATCACTGAGTGGCTGAAACACCTTGGGCCCAGCTAACTCTGGGCTTTAAGCTAGTTTTTTTCTGATGCTTATAGCCCAAACAATCATTTTAATCATGCAGGGAAAATTATTGTATTACTAGAAAAGTTACAATAAATCACAGTGATTGTGATTATTATGGAAATATGTCAAAGAAAGTTGAGTACACCAAAGACTGAACAACCAGTCCTATCCAAGGAGCTAAAGGGAACTTCTCTGGGGAGCACTCGGAGCACTGTGAAGGAGTGCTCTGTGTAAGGCAAGAGGAGAAGCTCTGTGTAAGGCAATGAGGGATGAACCCAATGATCATGAGTTTTACATAAAATGCTAAGGAGCTGTAGTTTTATCCTCTAGAGAAAATGGGACATGTGCATGTGTGTGCAAGAATGCTCACACTCATGACACCAATATTCCTCCTGTGTAGTAAAGAATCTCACTGGCCTTTATCCTCATCTCCTGGAAGAGAGTCTCTAAATCCTTAGAATTTCCTGAGGGATAAGAGTGTTATTCATGGGTATCTGATAGCTTGTGCTAATAAGGTGACTCATCATGGGGGCCCTGCATGGCTTCAGGATGGGCAATGGCCATCCTGAAGAGACCAACAATGTCATTCGAGGGTCTAAGCCTGGCTTCTAGGGAAGGAAGAGGGCTAGAAACAGTGTTTTAACCCACAGACCAGTTGTTCAATCAATCATGGCTATGTCATGAGTTCCCAATAAAAGCTCTGGAGACTCAAAGCCTGATAGGGTTGCCCAGCTGGGGGACACATCCATGTGGTAGGAAGGTGATGCACCCTGAAGAGGTGGAAGCTTGGCCTTCAGAGCTCTCACAGAGCTCTAGTGTCCCTTTCTTTGGCTGGTCTGGACTTGTACCGTTTACATTATAATAAAAGTGTGGTTGTACGTGTAGAGTTTTTCTGAGTTCTGGGAGTCATTCTAGTGAATTATCAAATCTGAAGGTGTCACGGGAACCCCTGACTTTGTAGCCACCTGGTTGGAAGTATCTGGGGATCCCAGGGTTGTAGCTGGCACCTGAAGTGAGTGTTGTTTTGCTGGGTACAGCAAAATTACCTATGAATTTTGGCAGGGGAGTCCGAGTCAGAAGTCATAACCCTGTACATTGCATAGAAGGTCTGTGTGGCCCAGGCCAAAGCTATAGAGGCTGTAGAGATGGGGTCTCTAGTCTCAGGGAATGGCAAGAGCTCCTTTCACCAAGTCCACAGAATGACTACTCTGTGTGGAAAACAAAAACAAAAACAAAAACAAAACTGCTTGGTCACAAAGGAGCAGGGGGTTGTGACTGAAGGGAAATATTATAATAACTACTACTGATTGAACAATAATTGGAAAGATGCCAAATAAGTATTTTTAATCTGATTTTCTAACATCCCTCCTAGAAGACATCATTCTCCTCTGACAAGTTCTGGGGCTGTTTGGGAAAGGGCCTGTGTCTAGCATTGCCACATACCTGAAGCCCACAAGATGCTGGGTGAGTTGGGGTGGGAGGTTTCTGGGGCATTGAAAGGGGAATCACGGGGTGGGGAGGACTCATGCCTCTGCCCCACCCTCCTTCTCATGCTCCCCCAGGCACCTCCCTGCAAGGCCACAGCAGCTGGGCAGCAGGTGTGTGGAGCAGCACGCACAGGGACGTGTGAGTAGAAGGGTCCTTAGGCATGTGGTGTTCTGCTGTCCTGGAAGGCACAGGCAGAGCATGGTCCTTGGTACCTGACAAGCGTGCTGCTACTCTGGCAAACAAGGCAGAATCAAGCCCTGCTGGAAGGAAGGCATGGCATAGATATTTGAGGGCAGGATACAAGATCAGGGGTTAGATGTTGTGCACAAGAGAGAAAGCTGAAGCAGCGGTGCAACCCATGGCGGTGGGAAGCCACAGATGAAGTGGGAAGGATCAGGGCCACCTGTTTTCGGGGAGGCTTGGATTTGAACCTTGCTCTGTCACTTTCTCTGAGTTCCTACTTGCAGTTCTTGGTCTCCTGATCTCTAAAATGGTGACAATCATACCTGCTGCATGGAGTTGTTATGTAAATCACAACAAGATAGGTCAAGAACCTTGCACAATGCAGGCATACAATGGGCAACAATACAATATTTATTTTACAGTAATTATAATTAATTAAATATAAATATTTAATACTGCCCAATGCATCATTGTAAAAAAATGTGAGCCAGGAATTTTTGTAGGATCAACTTGTGCGCCACAAGCTTAGGTCTTTCGGAAGTTTCCAAAAGGTCTTTCGCATCTTTGGAACAGCATATATCCCCATCCAGGCCTGTGGTTATGACTTAGGACACCAAGGTTCTTGTCACCTAGGCCTGAGGGACAAGCACCACTCAGTGGTCCTGTGAAGTTCCAACTGGTGAACAACAGAGCTGAGATTGAAATCAGCACCTGGAGAATTTCCACTTTACATTCCTCAGAGAACAAACCCTTTTTCACCCTGTGAGGCAACATCATGGCATGAGGGCAGCTGATGGCAGCTCTCAGTTAGCAGGGGCCACCCTGCCACCTCCCGGAGAAGGTGGCAGGCAGCACGTCTCTGGCCCTGACAGACGAGGACTGAATCAGGCTAGCGAGATGACTCAGCCCCTCTCCCTGAGCCTGTTTTTTCGAAAAGCTCTTTCAAGATACTCAGATGCAAAACAAAGGCACAGGGCATGACTGATTTCTGGAAATAGCTATATTTTGCACATCTATCCCTCCCGACAGCCAGCGATTTTAGAGAAGGCTGAATCACAGATACTAAAGCCTTCAGCTGCTCAGGCCTTCCCCATGCCAGGCCGTACTCACATAGGTCAGAGTGTGTTCAACCAGCCCTGCACTGTGGAGGAGCCATAGTCCCCAGGAGCTGCCAAGCGAGGGTCCACCCAATGGCTTTCTCTGCTCAGAGTCCAGGTTGGTCCATTCCAAGGCACCTTCCCTTGTTGGTTCCATCCAGTCTGTTCCTCCTGCCTTGTGGGGTCCACCTCCCTCTGCCTTCCTGTGCTTGGTGTGAGGACACATACTCATATTTCAGTGACTCTCTGCACCACCCCATGTAGATTGTGGGTAAGTAGCAGAGCATTTAGAGTGGAGTGTGGAAGTACAAGAGGAACACAGCTGGCATTTGCTGAGCACTAGCAGATGCAGGTCCTCATCAGTTACCTTTGCATAATAAAAGCAGGGAGGATTTTCTAGACCCATTGTACATATGAGAAAGCTGAGTTCAGCTACTTTGCTGAGACCATTCAGATAGACACTCAACAAAGCAGAGATAGGATCCTGTGTGCATGACACCAAAGGCAGGCAGTGCCTTTTCACCCTGCATACCACACAGCTTCACAGCCACCTTCCCAGTGCCCGCACCTGCTGTGCTCTACTGAAAAGACTGTCCCAACCCCAGCTTTGCCACTGTGCACCCTCTCTGTGCCTCATCTTCATCTTATGAAAACAGCATGATGACCTCACCTCCAGGAGTTGTGCCAAGACAGCAGGAGCACAAGGATTCACAGAGTCTAACCGGGGCCTGGCAGTCAACTGGCTGCTTGTATAATAGAGGAAAGGGCCTGGGTTTCCAGAAGAGGCAGGGCAATTGGGTCTGCCTTCCAGCAACTTGCTCTCCCCTGCATCTAGACTTAGCCCCGGGAGGGATTCCCAGACCTCCCAGAACGTGGTGCGAGGACGGATGACATGCAGGGAGGTATCCAACAGGAAGTGGGTGCTGAACCAGGAACCTGGCTCCCAGGCTTTCCCCAGGGGCAGAAAGAACACCCTAGGAATTGGTAAGAAGGTTTTTTTCTGTAAGTAACCCACAATCAAGCCTCATATAAGCTTAAGTCACGGGCACTGTATTATCATCACCTACACAAAAAGCCCAGAGTTAGGGCAAACTCCAGAGACCGATTGTGTTCCCCCAGGCTCCACTCCTTTTCCAGAAGATCCC
>CAUYPK010099387.1:0-17540 GCA_963574355.1 Loris lydekkerianus
AGTGCACCTTCCACATGCTCCGGGGCTGGTGAGTTTGTACCCGGCCCCGACCTACTTAAAAAAAAAAAAAAAAAAAAAAATAGCCAGCCATTGTGGTGGGTGGCTGTAGTCCCAGCTACTAGGGAGGCTGAGACAAGAGAATTGCTTGAGCCCAAGAGTTTGAGGTTGCTGTGAGCTGTGATGTCACAGCACTCTACCCAGGGTAACATAGTGAGACTCTGTCTCAAAAAGAAAAGAAAAAAAAAAAGAAAAGAAAATGTGCTGGCACTTTACTATAAAACAGTGAATGTTAAAGATGTCTAGAAACCTTTTTTTCCCCACTCCATGATATCATTATTTATTGTATTAAATAGTTAAGTAATGATGTGATACATTAACTCATTAATGTCACAGCGGCAAATAGTTATAAACTCAACCAAGGTACATTGAAAAAAAAAATTTCTGAATGTGAACTTGGGTGTGAAATAATCATGATTCTGACATATTGCTATAAAAATGTAAATTTTGGGTGGTGCCTGTGGCTCAAAGGAGTAGGGCGCCAGTCCCATATACCAGAGGTGGCGGGTTAAAACCCAGCCCCAGACAAAAAATGAAAAAAAAAAAAAAAAAAAAAAAAAGAACACGTAAATTTCTACAAGTCTGGAAAACTAGTTTGGCAATACTTGCTAAACTGAGCTAAATCATTCCATAGATTCACTCGTTACATTCCTAGATTCGTACCGTTCAACCACAAGGCACTTGTGTTGTAAGTTGCCCGACACCGACATGCCTATTTTTTAACATTATTCTCTTAAAAGCCAAAGTAATATAAAGACCCCACAGGTCAATCAACATTGGAACCTGTCAATGCACTCTGTTATTTATATTCCACAAAACCAAAGGCATAAATGTCGCCCCCACCACCGACCTGCATCTTCTGTCCTCCATGTTAATTTATGTAAACACGAAATGCTGCAAAACAGATCTACAGCGATAAAATGCAGACATTCCACAGAGGATAAGGCAGAGATTATAAGAGATGGTACAAGTTCTCATGTGCCCAAAATAATCTATGTATTAACTCAATGGGTGGCACCAGGTGTGTTCACATTGTCAGAATTCCCAGAGCCACACAATTTGTATTTTTACATTTGCTTGCATAGATTTCAATGCACTCAAAAAATAGTGCCATCAATATTATGTCATGTGTGTTCCTGTTTTTATCTTGTGCATGCGTGCAAGTAACTTCATGTTCACATATGTACATACACGCACATACTTACTTTTAGCAGATAAACATATAAAATAAATGTGAGCACAGAGATTTGCGTAATCAGTGCAGAAGTGCATAGAATTTAATGACTTCGGGGCTGGGCAAGGTGACTCACGCCTGTAATCCTAGCACTTGGGAGGCCTAGCTGGGTGGACCATCTGAGCTCATGGGAGGAGACCCAGACTGAGCCAGAGGGACACCTCGTCTCTAAAAAATAGCCAGGCATTGTGGCAGGTGCCTGTAATCCCAGCTACTCAGGAGGCTGAGGCAAGATGATCACTTGAGCCCAAAACTTTGAGCTTGCTGTGAGCTGTGATGCCACGGCACTCTAACAAAGGTGACAAAGTGAGACTCTGTCTCAGAAAAAAAAAAAAAAATTAATTACTTCAATGCACTTACGGATGTGTTTATGAAACATACTAAAAATACTGTTTGGCTTAGTATTAATTTCTTAAAATGGACATAACAAACTGCCACTACTTTAGTGTCTTAAAACAATAAAAAATATTATTCTCTTACCATTCTAGAGGTGCAAAGTCTAAAATCAAAGTGTTAGCAGTTCAATGCTTCTCCCAGGGGGACTCCGTTCTCTGCCTACTTGGGTTCCCAGAAGTTGCCCTTGAATCATGGGGCAAACTTTTCATTGTGCTGACCTGCTTCTTCTGCCATTGAACCTCTTACACTAAGTCTCTGAATTTCTTACCTCCCTTTTTACAAGCACTTTCGTGATGGTGCTGGCACCATCAGGCCATCCAAGTTCAACTCTCCATCCCAAGATCTTTTCCTCATTCTCCACAGCAAAGTCCTCATGACAATATGAGGTCCCAAATCACAGATTCTGGGGATTTTGCTCATCGTACGGCTTTGGTCTACTTTGGAGCTCATTCTGAGTAAGTTTATTCTGGGGATTTTGGTCAGCGTATGGCTTTGGTCTACTCTGGAGCTCATTCTGAGTAAGTTTCAGTGTTATGAATAATTTTGCTTTCTTCCTTAATCTCATGTTCATGACCGTTTCCACCATCACCGTGAAAGCTTTCTGCAATCGTATCTGTTCCTGTCAGAAGAGAGCCAGCCTGACAGTAACGATTTCTTTCTCAACATAGAATCATGTGGACATTTCATGCCTCAAACTTCAGAAGTCTGAATTAGCTTCAAAATCGCTTAATCTCAGTTTGTTCTAAGAATTAGTAAATTAAAATCACAATCCAATGCGATTAAAAAGTAATTGGATTAAAACAACAATTGCCATGTCTTTGATAAGTAAGTGAAGGTTTTTAGGTGAAAAAAAGGGCACCCCGCATGTTCTTTCTAATTGGGAGTTCATCAGAGACTCTCAAGGACATATGTGTAATTTGGACTAAACTTGTAATACTTAATCATTTTTCTAATGGTCAATTTCTTTACCATCACATCTTGTTACTCTCAAGTGTACTTGGCAGATGTTGAGACCATATGCCCCTTATTAAAAATGTGTTCCCACTCCTGTTGATTTTAAATACGAGCTACACCAAGCTTATGAAACCTTACCGAGTTGTTTCAACAGTGATGCCAACATGAGTGGGTGTTGGCTAGTTCATAATTGTAAGGCCTGGTACAACAACAGCTCTGACGGCCTTCCCAGAAAAAAGGTTCCAAATTCCTTCCAAGGGTGGAGTAGGTGCTGGCATCCGTGCACAGCTTCCCAGGGGGAGAAACTTGAAAGTGACCACAGTGATATTCAGCCTTGAGGCAGGTGTCCCTTTTTTCTAGGATGAGTTTGCAAACTTAATTGTCCAGCCTTGTGTACACAGATCCATCAAATAAAGTATCACGGTGGTAAGTATAATACACACAGTACGCATGATGGGCTGACTAGTTCTGCTTGGTATGAGAATGGCCACAATTAATTAGAGTCACAATTATTGAGAATTAATTAATAGGATTTGATTTAATTCAGCTGAGTTTAGCAAAAGGAAATAGGGTGTGATGGTAACATAGCGAGCCCAGAAATTTCTCCCACAATGGTGTAAAAAGTTTGCCAAAGGGATTCTTAGGGCCAATCAGTATGGTTTTTGCACCTGAAAATTTTACAAAGAGTTGGCCAACCTGTGGAGAATATTCTTTACAAAATTTTATAGAATATTTACAAAATATCCTACACCTGTTGGCTGCAAATTGTCTAATGAATATGTTGTAAATGAAGGTGCATTCAGCTACATATTTCAATTTTCCTTATTTTTGATGACTTTAGGGGAAGCCTTTGGGGTACCCAGTACAATTGCCAACACATTTCAGGAAGGTATCCAAAAAGTATCCACAGGGCTGTGTTCCTTCTGGAAAGTTCTTAGGGAGGATCTGTTTGCTTACCTGTTCCAATTTCTGCAAGTTGCTTTCACTTCTTACCTCCTCGTACGCCTTCAAAGCCAACAATGCTTCATTTCTCCCTCTGATCATAACATAGAATGATTTCTGATTTTCCAGACTCGTGATGAAATTGGATCTGCCAGGAGAATTCAAAATGGTTCCCCCCTTTCAAAATCTGCACACTTAAACGTGCATTCAAAGGTGGTTCTCTTTTTTTTTTTTTTTTTTAATTTTCTCTTTCATGTAAGTCACTTAAGTCTCAGTTTCCAGAGGATGGGGACACTCCTTATCCCACCTACCTGAGAGATTATATGTGCTTACCGGGGTCATAACATCTAATGCAGCGTTTCTCAACCTGTGGGTTGTGACCCCTTTGTAACAATGAAAATACATCCTGCATATCAGACATTTACGTTACAATTCATAACAGTAGAGAAATCATAGTTATGAAGTAGCAATGAAAATAATTTTATGGTTGGGGGTCACCACAACATGAGGAACGGTATTAAAGGGTTGCAGGCATTAGGAGGCATTAGGAAGGTTGAGAACCACTGATCTAAAAAAGAAGATCTAAAAAAGAAGAATGTGAATTCTGTTCACGATTTTTCTTTTCACTTTTGTTCACTGCATTTCAGATTGCACGGTGTTTAGTCTTACTGTCTTAGAGAATAAACCACGTCTTAATTCTGCAGGATGTTGTATGTGGATTTGGCTGAAATGAACTGCACAAAAAACAGAAAGAGAAAAAAGAATCCTTTGTATACAATTTGAGAGAACATGACTCTTATGAATTGCAGAAGAAAAAAAAAAACAGATTCTGGATTAGCAGAATTGCTGGTCTCAGACTTTACTATAAAATTAGAAGGACAAATACTAGATTAGATGTGATGGGAGCAAGAAAAATCTCATTAAAATTTCAAATTCAACCTAGATTCTCAGTCTCTTAAAGAATTAGGCTTCTGAGAGAGAAAAAGAGAGAGAGAAGACACAGGGCAGGGAAGATGAGTAAGTTGAAGTTAGTTCCGACACATCTTTGCAAAGATGCCTACATGAAATTGATAACAATTACACGTATTTTACTTTAACAGGAAGCACAACATTCTGTTAATAATTCAAATATGTATTTCCTGCAACCAAAAGATTTAATAAAATACACCTTGCAAGTGTCAGCATCACACTTGCAAGTTAATCAAGTTAAACTCTATAGTTTCACAAAGATATTCCAGCTGTCTTCAGTTATCTAAGAAATTTGATCAATGTATTTGATTTTTGTAAGAAGAGTGTATACCCAAGAGTGCGTTTGATTTCATTCTGTTTCTCTTGTTGAATAAAGCAAGCAAAACCTGTCATCTAATAATATTTGATTGGAAATTAATTCCAATGAAATTAGATTGTTTTTCCTTGAGAGAAAGGTTTAATTGTGCTCGAATCATGAAGTACGTTAATGGAGAAATGATACCAGCTCCAGTTGCAATGATATCTATGGTGAGAAAAGGAGAGAGAGGGTTAGGTTTTGGGCTCAGATTGTCGGTATCAGTACCTATATGCACAAAAATTATTATGTTTATGGTTTTACAAGATTATTTATCATGAAGATAGTTCCATAATTTAAACATTGAGTGGAGACTTGTGTATCTGATTCTTGGGAAAGAAATGTAATTTGTTTGTCTGCTTGCTTGCTTATAATTAAGCAACTGTGAGGATCTCATTCGGAGGTAAAGAAGGGTCTTCTTCCTAAGCTACACCCCAATATGCCTTTTGTCATCGTTAAAGAATTATATCAGGGGCTGGGTGCCCGTGGCGCAGTGTTATAGCCACATGCACCCAGGCTGGTGGGTTCAAACCCGGCCTGGGCCAGCTAAACAACAACTGCAACAACAACGAAAAATAGCCACATGTTGTGGCAGGCAACTGTAGTCCTGGCCACGTGGGAGGCTGAGGCAAGAGAATCCCTTGAGTCCAAGAGTTTGAGGTTGCTGTGAGCTGTGGTGTCACAGCACTCTACTAAGGGTGATCCAGTGCGACTCTATCTCAAAAAAAATTATATCAGGGGATGAGACACAAGGACTATTTCTAAAATTCTCCAACTTAAATCATATTGATACTGAAAACATTAAAAGGAATAGATGATTGCTTCCCAGGGACAGCGAGAACTATAATCACATCCTATAAAGTTTGCACTTTTTAATGAAATTAGATACACATTTTTTTCTCCTTTCAGAGCAGTAATAAATTATTCTTAATTTAAACTGAAGGTACAGAAAGCAATATTCATTGCAGGGAACCCACACCAATTTGGTCTAAAACATAACTTGTTTTTTGGGGTTTTTTTTTGTTTGTTTTTTCTTCTTTTTCCTAATGAGATATTCCTTTAGTACTAGAACATATGCAAATTGATCAAAAATAAAATGTTGGTCAGACTTAAAAATTTTCCATTAGAACAGAATTCAAACAATTTCAGGGTTCATTATATGGTGGCCACTGCAGGAATCAATACAAAATGTATATTTACCTTCTTTGGGGTTGAAAGGAAAAAAGCAACGTTTTCTTTCATTTTAATGCTCACACTATATGTATTTTCTTGTTTACAATAAAATATCTTTTGGGAGTGTGGGATGTTTACAGCATCCTATTTACATCCTGTCAGCATGACCCCCATGAACTCACCTGTGAATCCCAAAAATGTCTGATGAAATTAACAAATATCCCCAGCAGGGTGTGGGGGTACAAAGATTCTCCACTCACTGAAATCGGCTGTTTTTGCACTGAAACCAGGACACGATTTTGGTTATTTATGCAAATTACTATAAGAACTGAAATGCGGTTTTAAGACTTTCTACTTGATAACGTTATTTAATTATAGTTTTCACACTATCTTGTTTCACTAGTGTTTATGTATCAAATGAAGTGTAATTGTAAGTACCTATTGTTCCTATTCTGGCTGTGATGCTTAAAATAAGTTTAAATATAACTTTGATTAAAAGGAAAAAGAATGGCCAGGAGTGACGGTGGTGGTGGTGTTTCACTCCTGTAACCCCAGCACTCTGGGAAGCTGAGGCAGGTGCACTGCTTGAGCTCAAGAGTTTGAGACCAGCCTAAGAGCGAGACCCTGTCTTTACGAAAAATAGAAAAACTAGCTGGACGCGCCTGTAGTCCCAGCTACTCAGGAGGCTGAGGCAAGAGGATTGCTTGAGCCCAAGACTTTAAGGTTGCTGTGAATTGTGACTCCAAAGCACGCTAGCCTGGGGGAACACTGTGAGACTCTGTCTCCAAAAAAAAAAAAAAAAAGAAAAGAGAAGAAAAACTTGCTAAGGGGAAAAATAAAAATAACAGTAATAAAGTCTTAGCATTTTTTTTTTTTTTTTTTGGCTGTTTCCCTTTAACTTTCACAAGCTTTTCTTTTGTTTAACATATACGTATGTATTATATCTGTACCATTTATAATGTATTTTGAAATGCAAAAAAAAAAAAGTTAAATTGAGAAAAAATGATGGAAATCATAGAGATGATTTAGGAAATACTTAAAGATAGGAGAAATTGGTCCTAAAATATAATGTAATTTAAATCTGAATAATAATAATAATGTAATATCCATGGACTATTGCCAAGTAAAATAAATGATATTCATAAATATTACTAACAAAAGTGGGCAGGGACTTTTGGATTTTTTATAATTCCAACCAATGGGTTTTCAAAAAGTAACCAAACATCACATTGCAATTGAAATAATGATTTGTAAACTCTAAAAGAGGCACATTACTTTTCTCATCTAATTGTTAGGGAAATGATGCATAGACTTTTTTACTGATGTGCTGGAGACCCACAAAATCTGGGTGAATATCCTTTTAAATAAAAGCCATACTTCTTTTATTTTATACAGTGAGGTTGAAACTATTGGAATAATATCAATTTTTTCCTCCCCTTTGTGGGGTTTATGAGGTAATAGCTGTTAATTGAGTATAACCTGTTTTATAATTTTTCATCCACTTTTCATTTTCACTTAATCCAGTTTTTCTGATGATTTTTTTATTGTGCTACATCTTGTATTGGAAGGATATTCTAGCCTAGACATACCTACTTTCACTTATTTCATGAAATACAAGTGAAGCATTTATTTTTTTCTCATTTATTTAGACTTGCAACCACACAAAAATATAATGGATAGCATTTTTGTGCCCCAGGTATTTCTCAACAAAGTATAAATTATTTTTTCGAGTACAATGGAAAGTGCCTCCAAGTCTAGTAACAGAGGCCTTTTCCTTACAATAGCTCAAGTTGGGTCTTATTAAAAAAAAAAAAAAATGGACTTAGTTTGATTGAAAGGAATGAAAACGTGTATTCCCCCTCCAAAATAAAACCAAGATGAAAATTATCGACTATTTTGAAAAACAAATAAGAAACCCTCAATGTATATTTCAGAGCTGTGGAATTTTGTTACCTGCAGGAATGTTGTAGGATAGCATTATTTTTTCTCTCTAAGACATTAAAGAATAATATAAATATAGTATACTGTTCTTTATACTTTTTCATTTTTTATTTATTTTTTATTTATTTTTTTGCAGTTTTTGCCTAGGGCTGTGCTCAAACCTGTCACCCTTGGTATATGGGGCCAGCGCCCTACTCCTTAAGAACAGGTGCTGCCTTATACCTTTTTAATTTTATTTTTTAGTTTTTATTTATTTTATTTGTGTGTGTGTGTGTGTGCAGTTGTTACTGTCATCTAGCTGGCCCGGGCAAGGTTCAAACCTGCCATTCTTGGTGCATGTGGCTGGTGCCACAACCACTGTTGTACAGGTGTAGAGCCTATATATTTTTAAAAATAAACAAACCTCAATCAATAGCCTATTTGCTAAAGCTATATTTGTTTTGTTAAGTGAATTTCTTGCATATCTTAGTTATATAGACTTTATATACTGAAAAATTTAGCAGAATGCTAAAGTTTTTTAAAACCATTTCCTTTTATGCAAAGCGATTTTTATATGGACAAAGTAAATAGCATATAATCTCATCTTACTTTCACAGGGTAAATTCCATTTCAGAAGGTGTATCTATACTTCTGCGTGTATCAACTAGAATAAGTGGAAGGAAATTTGAAAATAAAAGCAAGAATGTAGAACCCAAAATAAGAACTTTTTTTTTTTTTTTTGCAGTTTTTTTGGCTGGGGCTGGGTTTGAACCTGCCACCTCCGGTATACGGGGCCACCGTCCTACTCCTTTAAGCCACAGGCGCCGCCCCCAAAATAGAAATTATTTTCACCCTGGTGAAAGGAAGTGCCAGTGGTGGAAAGTGTCTTATGCTATTGACTAAAGATAATAAACGGAGTCAGTTTACTATCCCGAGTGGTGTAAACTGATGGTCAGTTTGATGCGTCCACTTGGCCTCAAAAATACAAAGATATCCCATGAGGAATGATCCTAATTGCACTGTGAAGTTAGTCTCTCTACACAATTACACCTGCCATCAGTTGTGTTAAAGTCCTGGAGATTATTCTACATAATGTCAGTGGGACTCATTGAATCGGTCAAAAAAGCTTGGAAGGAAGTTTGGATGTTTCCCAGAGAAACAAGAAATTTTGGTTCCTGACAACACAGCCCGAGAGCTTCTAGCTGACCCTACAGACTGAGACTTGCCAGCCTCTGAAATTGCATCATGCCCTCGCTTGAAATGTTACAGAGACAGGTGGGTAAGTGACAGAGATGGATAAACAGATAGATATGTAGATCAATAGCACAGATAGAAGTGATGAGATCTAGGTGATGGATGAGAAGACAGACGGGTATAAGAAGGTCGATATACAGAACAACAGGTGGATGAATGCGTATGTGAAACACTAAACATAAATACAGATCAATTAACGGTAGATGGGCTCAGCCAGGGCCCGTGGCTCAGGTGGCTAAGGCACCAGCCACATACACCTGAGCTGGCAGGTTCGAATCCAGCCCGGGCCTGCCAAACAGCAATGATGGCTGCAACCAAAAAATAGCCGGGCGTTGTGGCCGGCGCCTCTCGTCCCAGCTACTTGGGAAGCGGAGGCAGGAGAATCGCTTGAGCCCAGGAGTTGGAGGTTGCTGTGAGCTGTGATGCCACAGCACTCTACCCAGGGCGACAGCTCGAGGCTCTGTCTCAATAAATAAATAAGTACATAAATAAATAAATAAATAAATAGTAGGTGATGATTATAGGTACAAAGACAGAAAGAAGTGAAGGTGCTAAGGAAATGTTACCCGAACTCAGTGGTTGTCAACCTTCCGCATGCCGCGGCCCTTCCATACAGTTCCTGTGGGTTGCCTCAACCCACAGGCTGAGAACCGGTGCCCTAATTTATGGCTCCTTGGTATAAAGAATATTTTGAATTAAACGCTTCATGTCAGGAAGCATTGGAAGGGGCCTTCCCTCTATCTATATAAAATCCAATTAACCTGATTGGGATCAAAAGGGGCTGATGACTTCCTGTTCTGAATGGCCCCAGAGCTGGCCTCAAATCATTTAAAACACAATACCTATCTCTCAGGTTAATTTCCAAGGCTGTTTCTCTCCATCTATACTAGCCACCACTTCCTGCACCTGTAAGCCACATTTCCCTCCTCCCTTCTATAAGGGAGGAATTATTTATACTGCCTTCTAAAAGGCATCTATAAAGGTCTCTGACCATACCTGAGACATTGGGGGGTCTTTCTTCTTGTTCCCCCCGTGTTCCTGGCATTTGGAAATAAACCTTTCTTTTGTTAACCAACCGTAATTGTGAGTTGAGCTTTCCGTGAAACAACCAAGGGCAAAGGGCAGGTTCCACCGTGACCCCTACTGATGGAAAGACAGATTAATAAATAATTTAGATGTCAATGGACGACAGAAAGGTGAAGTTCATAGGTGAGATAAACAGACAACACGAGATATAGCTAGACAGACACCCGAATACAAACATGAGTGGTAAATACGTAAATAGATCCTTTTGGTTTCTCTAGCTGAAAGGCCAACGGGTACGATACTCAGAGAAATGATCTCTGTTGATTATCCCTGTGGAGAGCACTGCTGGTACAAATGGAAATCTGTGCTCTGTTCTGCTGAAACTCCTTATGATGTCACACCTGGCACATAACCAAGAGGAAGATGAAACTGTCAAAATCAGCAGAGCCCCCCCCCCACCCCCACGGCTGCTGCATTAAATCATTGTCTGCAAACGTCACCTTCACCCTGAAGTTTAGAACGTTCCCCTGTGTCTGAAGCCATCCAGTTTGGGGCATTTTGTTACAGCAACAATGATAAACAATCATACAAATGACAAATAACACTGCTATCACGTGAAATCAATAACTAGTCTACCTCTTAGAAAGTTCTACCATCTCGGCCCGTAGCTCTGCGAGTAAGGGCGCAGGCCACATACACTGAGGGTGACAGGTTCGAGCCTGGCCCAGGCCAGCTAAACAATGACAACTGCAACCAAAAATAGTCATGTGTTGTGGCGAGTGCCTGTAGTCCCAGCTACTTGGGAGGCTGAGGCAAGAGAATCGCTTAAGCCCAAGAGTTGGAGGTGGCTGTGAGCTGTGATGCCACAGGACTCTACAGAGGGCGACATAGTGACACTCTGTCAAAAAAAAAAAAAAAGAAAGTTCTACCATCTCATATTAGCCCTGTACCAGTTACAGAGATCCCCATTAGTCTGTTTTTGTTTTTGTTTTTTAGTTTTTTATTAAATCATAACTGTACACATTTATGGGGTACAATGTGATGATTTGATATACAACCTTGAATGCTTAAATCAAACAGATTAACATAACCATCACCACCCTTACTTATTTTTTTTGTGTTAAGATATTTATAGTTTACTTTTATTATTATTGTTTTGAAATGACATGGATGTGGAGAGAAGGGAACACTGCTATACTGCAGGGGGGGGGGGCTGTAAATTAATACAACCTTTATGGAATAAAGTATAGAGACTCTCAAGAAATTAAAAGTTGATCTTTTATTTGACCCTGCAATTCCATTCATCTATTTTCGAGGAAATTATGTAGCAGAAGAACACGTCGTACAGCTTGCTTGTTGGTTATGCAGTCAGTTACAAAAAAAAAAAAAAGAGAGAGAGAGAGAAGCTGTTAATTAACTTCTTTTTGCAAGTATTTTTTTGCTGGGTTAATAAATCTTTTTTTTCCCCCCATCTTGTGTTTGGCATATGAGGGAACAGTGAGATGTTTCTTGGGAACTTAGGTGCAGGTGTATTCCAAATTTCAAAGTGTTGAGTGCAGGATATAGGTACACGTCTATAAATGCACACACACTTGCCTTCAGATCATAAACACTCAAATACTTCAAGCTGTTCTATTCACTTTATTTTTAAATAGTTCGGAAGCGTTCACCAGTCAGCCCAGTGCAGATAACCTCCATGTGACCTTTGTATGGTTCACTCTAAATTAATAAAGGGGCTCGGATGCTTCCCATGATTAATGACCTTCATCACCTCGAGATTGTTAGCTATGAACCATCAACTCCACCTGCACAGCTCCAAGGAGATCAACTTTCCTGCACCTAAAAATTGAAGGTCGGATCTATGTCCTCAGTGGATTCTCTGCACCAGTTCAAAATGGTAATTATAAAACAAGAAAAATGTCTTCCTAATTGGTTCAAAATGCATGCACCCTACTCTCCTTTTAGACAAATGTTTCCTCTTAAAAATTAAGTTGGTGGGCGGTGCCTGTGGTTCAAGGAGTACGGCGCCGGCCCCATATACCGGAGGTGGCGAGTTGAAACCCGGCCCTGGCCAACAACTGCAATAAAATAAAATAAAATAAAAATGAAGCTGGTTTTATTTTACGTATACATCACAAGGCAACCTGATAATTTAGAAAAAGAAGTTTGAGCATCATAGGTTGAGAAATGCATTTTATTTAGAAAGTCCCAACCTGTGTAAAGATAAGTGTGTGTGTTTGATGGAAAGGTGGTTCTGTATTCAACTTTACAATGATTAATTTGCATCTGAGAATATTTTATTACTGGATGGTTAAACAAACGCACAAACAAAAAAACATTCAACATGAACTCTACCCACTTAATGGGTTTGAAATTGCACAATACTGTACGTGGGCCACTGTGATACATCTGAGATACACAAAAGTCCAGAAGCATAAAATCCACATAGACAGCCACAAACAAAGCCCTCCCAGCAACACCAGAAAAGCTGAGCAAGTTGAAACTTGCCCAGGTGAATCAGAAAGGACGCTGTCGGCTGTGTTTCTTGGAACTCAAGTAATGAACCAGAACATGGTCTGTCTCAAAACTTTTGTAGAGACCCAGGTCTCCATAAGTGTAAGCATTAAGCGATAGAATCTGGTGGACCTGCCCAAATAGACCTGCCGGTCCAGGCAGGGTCAGGCTCATGACGCACCTAGGAAACCACCCCACCTGCATCCAGGTGGAAATAAAGACCACATAACTTCCACAGAACGGGGATTCCGTCTTCCTTTACTTCACGTCTTGGAATAATCTTTCATCCTTGCATCCAGCACCCTTCATTTATGTTGTATGACAGATTTCTAGAATGTACTCACCTTGCATTAGTGCAGCTTTCCACCCATAAAATCTATTCCTTACCCCCTGGGTCCCTAGGAACCACTGTCTTACGGTCTGTGTGTATCTGCCTAATCTTGGTGCCCAAGCGAGGGGAATCATATACTTTTTAATCTTCTGTGACAAGTGCATTTCCTTGATGTTGTACCATGTTCTACAATTTACCCCCTTTTTAAAAAGGCTAGCTAATATTTCTTTGTATGTATAAACTACATTTTCTTTATTATTCATCTGACAATGGGTTCTTGGGCACCTTAGCTGTTAGGAATCGGACTTTACACCCTACATGAAAACCAACTCAAGATACATCACTGACTCAAAAGTTGTGAAACTATTGAAAATAGCCGGGTGTTGCCGTGGGCACCTGTGGTGCCAGCTACTTGGGAGGCTGAAGCAAGAGAATCACTTGAGCCCAAGAATTGGAGGTTGTTGTGAGCTGTGAAGACACAGCACTCTACCCAGGGTGACATAGTGAGAGTTTGTCTCAAAAAAAAAAATAAAAATGGCACAGTGGTTATGGTGCCGGCCACATGCACCAAAGCTGGAGGGTTCCATTTAGGCCCTGGCCAGCTAAACAATGACAACTGCAACAAAAAAAAGCCAGGCATTGTGGTGAGCCCTTTAGTCCTAAGCACTCGGGAGACTGAGGCAAGAGAATTGCTTAAGCCCATGAGTTGGAGGTTGCTGTGAGCTGTGAAGCCAGGACACTCTACCCAGGGGGACGTAGTGAGACTCTGTCTCTGGGGGAAAAAAAAAAGAGAGAGAGAGAGACATAGAGAGAGAGAGAAACAAAACATAAAACTGTGACTCTCCTAGAAAAAAAAAATAGACAAAAATATTCTTGGGTAGGACAGCAAAATCACAAGCAACAGAAATAACCATGTTGGATTTAGTATACAAGCATCCTTTGGGCTCGGGGTATATACCACGTGTCCCCAAAGTCCCCATCCATAGATAAAATATGAAATTGTGCTTTGATGTACTTTCATATATAAAATATTCATTGCAACTGTTACAAAATGTTTTATAAACATTTTGCATTGACCACCTCTTTCTATATAAACAGAAAGTCTCCCAAGATTCATGATAATACGTTATCCAATGTCCTGTTAAAAATTATTTTTTCATAGTATTTGCTGTTATTCCTCATGTTGTTTGACATGAAAGGTTGAGAGAGGATACCCGAGAAGGGTGAGGTCTAGGAGAACAGGGCTTCTCAAGGAGACCACAAGGATACACCTGCGGGGTCCTCTCCCTGGTGACTCAGCTCTGGGGAACTTGTAGACTTAACTTCCTGCAACTTGGAAATTTCCAAGTTCTGTGAAATCTGTAGGGGCTGAAATAGCATCTCCTGCTTGATTCAAACTGGCCAATGAGAAGGGTACCTGTGGGGTGGAACTTTTTGATTGTCAATGAAAAGGGAAAGACCAAGGCAGTTGGGGAGCGCGGCCATTTGGAATTCTTCTATGCAGTAAGCTCCCGGCTGGTGAATAAAGCTGTTCCTCTTATAAATGAGGCGTTTGGGTGCTGCTTCTCTCCGTTGGGCCTCGTCTTCCTACAACAAGGTCAGAAGGGAAAAGTTTCTCCTCCCGCCTCTGGAGGTGTGCTAAAAATGAACCCAAAATCAGTACGTCAGAAGAAGGAGGAGACAAAACGTGTTGGCCATGTGCAAATTCACAAGGAATTGCAGGAGTTCCTTCTCCAATAGCCCAGTGAGGCCAAATGCTTATGTAACTGTCTGCACAGGGGAAGGAGACATTGGAACCAATGTTTTTGCAGGAAGAAAAAACCAGGCTTGGAGACAGTAACTCTGAGCCCTTCGGGGAGAAGGACAGAAAGTGGGGTTGGGGGGTGAACAATGGTCCTCTTATTATTCAATGTCTCCCCCGGGCCAACGCTTACTGTTGTCCACAAAGGAAAGCCTTCCTTTCTCTTGTGAACTAAAATAAAATCTTAAGGCTCCCCCCTCAGTAACCTACTGGACCTCCTTTTGGCCAAGAGGATTCCTAAAACTGAGTCACTAGCCAGAGAAAAGAGACCAGCCCTGCCTCATTATGCCCCCTCCGTCCTTAGAGACGTCCTGGGTGACTCACTAACAGGCCTAAGGCTCTGCAAGACGCACCTGCAGGTCCCCAATATAGGTAACAAAACACAGGAGCTGTACTTTGTAATTAGCAGTCCCTTTATCTTAAGCATTCCTTTTCACAGACTCCTGGCCTTTAGACAGGGCCTCACTCTTCCAGCCAATTCTCGGCTAAAGAATCTTTCAACCCATCTACAACCTTGAAGCCCCTTGCTTCCAGGTGCCACATCTTTTGAGACTAAACCAATGTGGTTTCCATGTATTGATTTATGAACTCACTTGTAATTCCTGTCTCCCTAACATGTGTAAAAACAACCTTTAACCCCACCACCTTGAGTCCACTTCCTCAAGCCTGCTTGGGTGTAGCTCAAGGACATCATCCTCAAATTCAGCTCAGAATAAACCTCATTAAATTATTTTACAATGGTTTGTTTGTTTGTTTTTTCCTGTAGACACTCTGATGGTTAATCTTGCCTTTTTATTTCATAAGATTTCTAAAGGTGGGGGAAAATAGTTCTTTTTGGTTCTGTAGGAAAGAAATAGAATCAGAGAGAGAGAGCTGGGACTATAGGCGGGTGCCTATAGTCCCAGCTAGTTGGGAGGCTGAGGCAAGAGATTCGCTTAAGCCCAAGAGTTTGAGGTTGCTGTGAGCTGTGATGTTACAGCACTCTACTGAGGGTGACACAGTGAGTCTCTGTCTCAAAAAAAAAAAAAAAAAAATAGTCAAGAAGAGATGTGAGTTCTGAAGATATGTCCCAAGCCTTTGAATTTCCTTTAATTCTAAGCAATCAACAGGTCCAACAGCTATATTTTGGGGTGTCATTTTCAGCACCCCAACAGACTTTTGTTTAAAACAATGTGGAATACAGAAACCCAGCAGGGGGTTCTTCACCGTGCTTTTCTTAACATGGACTTTGCATATGACTGGCAAACTCACAGAATTGCCTGGTAGTGAGCATTTTGACATTTCAGTATTTCAACACCTCTCTTCTAATACTAACATTCTTGTAGGAAGATGAGGCCCAATGGAGAGAAATAGCACCCAAACACCATGTTTATAAGAGTGTTGGGGTCCCTTAGTGGGTGGTCAACATTTATCAGGGCCTGGGGCCGGCCGGGTCTCCGCAGGCCCCCTGCTTACTAGGTTCCAGACAGACACTGCTGTGTTGTTATCTTGCTCAGGAACAATGGCTCTTAGGTGCCTGAGAGCTATTTACTTTAGCAGGAGGGAGAGAGAGAGAGAGAGAGTTCTTGAGGGAGACACAGTCTTAGAAGAATAAGTCTTAGCAGTCTTCAGCAGAGCTTCAGCAGAGAAGCTGGTGTTCTGTAAGCAGAAGGAACAGAGGCAGAGTGAGCGGGTCTGTGGTAGAATAGCTCACTCCCAACTGCCTTCTCCTCCAGTCTAATATAGAGCTGGTCTCGTGACTCTTAACACCGCAGGTGTAGAGACTTCCAATTCACTAATGCCCTCATCTGGTGAGCTCTCATGCTTGTTCAGAAGCCACATCCCTCCCCATGCCCCCTTCACCAAGGTGTTCCACCATTGAGCTATACAGGTGTTACTTATAACTCTCACTCCTCCTAGCCATCGGCTATATGGGTTGCTACATAAGAGGAAGGGCTTTATCACTGGCTGGGAGCTTATGGCATAGAAGAATTCCAAATGACCATGCTCCCCAACTGGCTTGGTCTTTCCCTTTTTATTGACAGTCAAAAAGTTCCAGCTCATAGGTACCTTTCTCATTGGCCAGTTTGAATTAAGTGGGAGGTGTTATTCCAGCCCCTACAGAACTACAGGATTTCACAAGAGTGGAAATTTCCGAGTTCCAGGAAGTTAAGTCTATAAATTCCCAAGAGCTGAGACACCATGGAGAGGACCCTGCAGGTGTATGCTTGGTGCCTCCTTGAGAAGACCTGTTCTCCTGGACCTCACCCTTCCGAGGTATCCTCTCTCAACATTACAGTGGGCATGAGGTGGTATGCTTAGCCTTAAAACAACTGGATTAAGGTTCAAATAAAAGGTTGCATACGAGACTTCTTTGATACACAGACTTGTATCCACAATCAGGAAGAGATATACCATCTAACCAGAAAAGAGAAGATTGAGACAGCTGTGAAAAAAAAGAGAAAATCATGAACATTTAATCTGTAGATGCCCTGTTTCCCTGAAAATAAGACATCCTCCGAAAATAAGACCTACTTACAGGAAAGATAAGACATCCCCTGAAAATAAGACCTAGCGCATCTTTGGGAGCAAAACTTAATATAAGACACTGTCTTATTTTCGGGGAAACAGGGTA
>CAUYPK010099388.1:0-13120 GCA_963574355.1 Loris lydekkerianus
CCATATACTAGTTTTATAAACAGTTTGACATATTATCATCACACTGGTGAACATCGCCTTCCTGGCATTTTCTTAGTTATTGTATTAAGACAATTACATTCTACATTTACTAAGTTTCACATGTACCCTTGTAAGATGCACCGCAGGTGTAATCCCACCAATAGCAATTTAATAGCAAAATAAGAGTGTATTAGGTGAACTGAACACCCACATGGGTATTTCTAGAGGACGAGTTAGCTAAATGGCCGGGTTAAGACATCATTCTCCATGCTTTCCTCAAAATAAGAAAACACAACTACAATTACAAATGTCTTTGAATTATACGGGTTCCAATATAGTGAAAGAAATAAATGAATGGGAGGAAATATTTGCAGAAATTTTGATGGAGAATTCTCCCACATTACAACTTGATGTTGAAAGGGCTAATTAGATGCTAATTTGGAAGAGAAGAACAACACATATATAGATGCATAATTAAATTTATACGGAAAAAAGAAATAGTGGTATGGGTCTTAATTAACAGCAGAAAAATAAAGATGGCAGAAATCTTTTAATATATGAGGAACATTTAAGCATGCACAGTTGTTAAATTCAGCAATCATCTGTACATTTATTTAATAGGTTGTAAACAGGTTTCTATTAATAAGTTGTCATGAATTTTTTGTGAGGGTAGTTTCCAGGTAAAGGAAAATACAATTTTTAATTCTTTTGTCAAAGACAATGAACATATCTATACCTAACAATTTTGTAAATGTAAAATTTTATAAATATATTAAACTTACATAATTGTAAATCTTCTAAGACATAGAACAAACGTAATTTTTAACACCTCTGAAAAAATAATAAATTTAATATTTTGTATTTACATACAAAAACAGGAACAACTTTAAGTGATTGATAGTTTTCTTTGACAAAATTTACTTTTTAATGACTAATATCTCCTTTCTGATATTTATAGCCCATATTTCTCTTCCTTCTGTGTTGACTAAGAACTATAATAAACATAATAGGAGTTCTATTCTTTTAGTCTTAAACACATCCAAAATGCCCTATTAAATATGGTATTCATTGTAGGATTTCTTTTTATTTGGCAAAACATATTAATACACGTTTATGATGGAATATTAAAGAAGGATGGTTTATTAAAAGAATTAAAATGATTTATATAAAATATTTAAAGAAAAGATAGTAAACATGAGGAAAGTAAAACAACTCCTAGAGATACTTCCTGTTAACATTTTGGTATACTTTATCCCAATCTTTTTTCTAGATACACAAATCAGTTTGTCTTACAAAAACAGATCATTTAATAATAACATGTCTCCCTCCTACCTAACAGCATTTCTTAAATATTTTTTTTGATTTCAAGAAGTATATTTTGAATTTTTTTTTTTAATTTCAGATTAACATGAGGGTACTAATGATTAGGCTACATTGTTTGTGCTTGTTAGGTAAACTTCATGATGTAGTTGAGCCCTCCACTGAGGGAGTATGTATAGCCTTAAATCGTGCACATTAAGTTAGAGTTTACCAAACCCCTCTCTTTCCTTCTCTCTCCCACCAACTCAAATTGAGTTTTTCTCTCGTGTGGTGGTGTAGTTGCTTATCTACTGGTTTCATATTAGTATTGTGCAAATCGGATACTTGTTTTTCTATTCTTATGATACTTGTCAAGAAGAAGGTTCTTCAGTTCTATCCTGGTTATTACAAAAGATGTAAAGTCTCCATCTTTTTATGATTGAATAATACTTCATGGTATATATATGCCACAATTTATTAATCCGTTCATGCATTGATGGGCACTTGGGTTGATTCCATATCTTGACAATTATGAATTGAGTAGCGATGAACATTCTAGTGCAAATGTCCTTATGGTAAAATATTTTTTTTTTTTCTTCTGGGTAGATACTTAGTAATGGGATTGAAAGATCAAATGGAAGGTTTACTTTTAGCTCTTTGAGGATTCTCATACTTCTTTTCATAGAGGCTGTATTAGTTTGCAAGAGTTTATCATAAGAAGCTTCCTCATGTTCTTTGTTTCCATGAAGGTAACATTTTTATATTTTGTTTTTTGACATATCAATTTGCATAGATTTTTGTTTTTTGTTTGAGACAGTCTCACTTTGTCACCCTCAGTAAAGTGCTGTTGTGTCACAGCTCATAGCAAACTCAAACCATTAGGCTCAAGTGATCCTCTTGCCTCAGCCTCCTGAGTAGCTGGGACTATAGGCACCCACCACAACGCCCAGGTATTTTTAGAGATGGGATCTCACTCTTGCTCAGGCTGGTCTCAAACTCCTGACTGAGCTCATGCAATCCACCCACCTCTGCCTCCCAGAGTGCTAGGATTACAGGCATGAGCCACCGCGCCCGGCCCTTTGTCTGCATAGTTTTAAGCCACCCTGTGCTTTTTTACATTTATTTTATTAGTGTGATGGTGTATGCTATTGTTGAATTTGTCCCCCAAGTTCAAGTGTTAGAAACTTTATTTCCAATGTGGAGAGTTTGGGAGATGGAGACCTTTAAGTGGTATTTAGATCATGAGGGCTCCTGTCCTTATAGATGGATTAATGTTGTTATCACAGGAATGAGTTCATTATTATGGGAGTGGCTTCTTTATAAAAAAAAAAATGCCGCCTTCATACCTACGTGGTAGGGGAAACACTATGATTATGAAGGACGAGTTTTACTCCCCCCCACCCATGTTGTCTCTCTGTTCTTCTCCTCCAGCTTAGTATCATGGGATGAGGTAGCAAAAAGTCCTTAGAAGATACTGGTACCTTGATCTTGGAATTCACAGCCTCTTTAATTGTGATAAATAAATTTCTGTTCATTATAAATTCCTCAGTCTCAGCACAAAACATACTAAGATAGCTTACATTAATAACTTTTTTTATATTAAACTGGTTTTTCATTCCTTGCTAATCATGGCACATTTTAAATATATAATTGGATTTGTTTAGCTAAAATGTTTTACTTAAAACTTTTATATCTATTTTGATGAGTAAAATAGGCTTGCTATTTTCCTCTTATCTCTCAGCCTTTTCTCTTGTAATCTTATGTATGGAATAAACAATTTTGTCTTTCTTGCTTTAAAAATTATGTAAATAATGAAATTTTCCTATCCTTTTTTTTAAATTTCAGATTATTATGGGCATACATACCTTTTGGTTTCATAGCTTGCTTTTGTGAGGTTAAAGTCAGAATTAGAAATATCGCAAGAATAGAAAAACAGAAACTAACTTCATGTACTCTATACCTCCCTTTTTTAAAAAAATAGAAGTTTCATTCTTATCTAGTCTTTTTTGGGAGGATGGATTGTATAATGTGATTCTATTATAACAGTTCCCTAAAGCTAATTATATATTATTACAAAGTATCTTTATCCTCTGCATATGCATATTCTTCCAAAGCCTTTTAGTTTAGATATATGATTCTAATTATCCATAGTACTGTTCATGGTTGGTTTAGTGTACCCAGAAATAAGATTCCTGAAAATTTTCTCTTTATACAGTAGAACAATAGTTTTATGGAATAAATTATATTTTTATAACCATAAGAGACAAATACATGCATTTTGTAGATATTCTTTTTGTTAAAATTGATATCAATGTTTGTAATTAATTTATAGTTTTTTTAATTTAAATTTTCCTAATTTTTATTTTCCCCGTCATAACTTGCCAATTCTTAAAGACATCTCTGGCTAGGCATGGTGGCTCATGTCTGTAATCCCAGGACTTTGGGAGGCCTAGGTGGGTGGATTGTTTTAGCTCATGAGTTTGAGGCCAGCCTGAGCTAGAGTAAGACCCAGATCTCTAAAAAATAAAAATAAAAACAAATAGCTGGGTAATGTGGAGGGCATCTATAGTCCCAGCTACTCAGGAGGCTGAGGCAAGAGAATTGCTTGAGCCCAAGAATTAGAGGTTGCTGTGATCTATGACACCATGGCAAGGGTGACAAAGTGAGACGTTGTCTGAAAAAAAAAAAAAAAAAGACATCTCAGAAAATTGTATGCTATTCCTGGTTGTCAATAGTAACATGCAAAGGTCTGTAATGTATATTATAATGTATAATTAGTTACACACATCTCATCTTTTACCAGCTTATCAATATTATTTTGCTAAAATTATAGTATTAGAATAAAAATTAAAAGTGAGATATGTAAATTTCTGATAATAGATTGAAAACTCTGAAATATTAAGAGTTTATAAGTAAGCAAGGAGACAGTTATGTTAATCAGTTAGATGCAAGCATTCCACACTGTGTATCAAATCAGCACATTGTACCCCATAAATGCATTCGTGTACACAGTTATGATTTAGTAAAGAATTTTTAAAAAGTATCTTGAGTAGTAGAAAAGATAACATTGTGAGCACAAAATCTGATTTATCACATTTATACTAATAGTTTCCTTGCATGATTTGTAATTGAGTGCTGCAGTTAGACCTAACATGTTAAGGGAACTTTCTTATAAGGATGCTTTAGTCCTGAGATTGAGACATCAGATTTCTAGGTGTAAATTTTGATACTATCATATTACTTTCTAACTCCTTACAAAATTCACGTCTTTGGGCAGTGCCTGTGGTTCAACGGAGTAGGGTGCTGGCCCCATATGCCGGAGGTGGCGGGTTCAAATCCAGCCCTGGCCAAAAACTGCAAAAAAAAAAAAAAAAAAAAAAAAAGAAAAAAAAAATTCACGTCTTTAATCATTCCATATCCTGGCTTTATTGGCAGAATAGTCTGTGATGGCTTGATACAATTTACTTCTTTTACACTCATTGCAGACAATGAAAAAAATCACTGGTCAAATTTACAAATAGTTTTTTTGTTGTTAAATAGATCTATGTCTTCATAGTCTCTTCTTTTCCTTGTATACTATAGAGCCATATCTTTAAAAAATATATACCAAATTCAGACTGGTTAACACAAAACTGGAAATCATTGCTCCCTATAAGAAAAGCAGCAGCAGCAGCAAACATACAGGGTACAGTTTCTTTTGGCTCTGCTTCTGTCCTCTTTGGCTCTGTCTGATCGTTTCCAGGAATAACAGTGTCTACTTACGGTTTCAGGATCTCAGCAGTACTCTTTATTGGTAAATTCTCAGATAAAGGCTCAACATATTATAATTGGCTTTGATTGTATCACATGATCATTCATGAATCAATAAGTCTGGCAGGAGGAGAGGTTTCTCTAACAGCTTTAAGTAATTTAGGCATATAACCTGGAAGTAGAAGCATGGGGCTAGATGACAGCACCATCCAAAATCCTGTCCTGAGAGTAAAATTTGTAATTTCCCAAAAGAAATCATGTAGGCTTTGCCAGAAATGAAGGATTGAATGCATACTGGGTGGCAAAGTTACCATGTTCCCTTCACAACTCTCCTTGAAAATGTTCTATCTCTTTTTCTTAAGTTTTATTTTTAAATGACTTATAATAATTGTACACATTTGTGGAGTACAGTGTGATGTAGTATTGAGTACATTGGATAATTGCTTTTCTATTCTTGTTTCAATACATGTGTGCATTTTAGAATGATAACATTAGAGTAGATAGATCATCCATCACCTCCAATATTTATCAATTTGTTTATTGTGAGAACATTCAATTTTCTCCTCTATTTTGAAATATACAATATTGCTAACTATATATAGTCACTGTACTGTGCAACAGAACACAGAATTGGTTATTCCTACCTACCTGTATATTGTACCCATCCACTGGTCTCTGGCCATCTCCTTTTCACCTCTCTCATCCTCAGCCTCTAGTAAGCACTATTCTACTCTTTACTTTGATGAGATCAGCTTTTTAAAATTCTGCAAATGGGACAGTCTTGTGGCTCAAAGGAATAGGGCACCGGCCCCACATACCAGAGGTGGTGGGTTCAAACCCAGCCCTGGCCAAAAACTGCAAAAAAATAAAATAAGATAAAAAATAAAATAAAATTCTGCAAATGAATGATGCTATTCTATGTTTGTATTTTTGTGCCTGGCTTATTGTACTTAACAAAATGCCCTCCAGCTTATCACAAAAGATAGGATTTCATTTTTTTAATATGGCTAATAGTATTTTATTTTGTATATATACCACATTTTCTATAACCATTCATCCATTAATGGGCACTTTGGTTGATTCTATAACTCAGCTACTATGAATAGTGCTGTGATAAATATGAGAGTGCAGCTATCTCTCCAATATACTCATTTTATTTCCTTTGGATAAATACCCAGTAGTAGAATTGCTGGATCATATGTAGTTCTATTTTTAGTTTTTTCCCGAGGAAACTATTGTTTTCCAAAATGGCTCTATTAATTTACATTCCTGCCAATGATATATAAAGGTTTGAATATATCCATACCCACAACACAAAGTTTCTTTTGTCTTTTTGATAATATCCACATTGAAAGGTGATAAGGTGATATTTTATTGTGGTTTCAATTTGTGTATATGTACGTTTCTCTGATTAGTGATGTTAAGCATTTTTATATGCCTATTGGTCAGTTATCTGTCTTCTTGGTAGAAATGACTATTCAGGTCTTTTGTCTATATTTTACTCCGATTATTTAGGTTTTGATCATTGAGTTGGTTGGTCCATATATTATGGTTATGACCACTTGTCAGATGTATAGCAAAAAATATTTTTTACCATTCTGTATCTTGTCTTTTATTGTTTTCTTTATTATGGAGAAGATTTCTAATTTGATAAAATCCTATTTGTCATTATTCAATTTTGTTACTTGTGCTTTTATGATTAAAAAAATCCTTGTCCACACCAATGTCATGAATTGTTTTCCTCCACATTTTCTTTTAGTAGTTTCACTTTTAGGTTTTATATTTAAGTAAGCTTGTAATAATATTTAGTTGATTGTTGAATATGGTGAGAGATAGGGGGTTAGCTTAATTCTTTGGCATGTGGATATCCAGTTTTCCCAGCACTATTTATTAAAGACACTGTCCTTTCCCCATTGGGTGTTCATGGCACTTCTTTTGAAAATAATATGGCTCTTTGTGGTTTTATTTCTGTGTTTTCTGTTCTGTTCCATTTGTCTCTGTGTTTATTTTTACACCAAATAACATACTTTTTTGGTTACCACAGCTTTGTAGTATTTTTTTTAAGTCAGATAATAGGATGTCTCTAGCTTTGTTTTTGTTCAAGATTTTTTTTCCTTTGGCTATTTGAGTTCATTATTTTAAGATTCTTATTTTTTTATTTTTTTATTTTTAAAAGTAAATTTATTTCAGGTTAATGTGAGGGTACAAATAGCCAGGTCAAAATATTTGATTTTGTTAGATAGAGTCCCTCTTGTGGTTATGTCCTGTACACAAAAGACATACCAAACATCCCACCCAGTGCCCATTCAGTGAGAGCACCCCCACCCATCCCCCTTCCTCAGTACATTTCTGACTTGAATTAAAATGAGTTTTTCGCCTATGTGGGCATATATCAGATAATGTACTAGATTTATATTAGTACTGAGTACATTGGATAATTGCTTTTCTATTCTTGTGATACTTTACTAAGAAGAATGTGTTTTAATTCCATCCAGGATATTACAAAAGATGTGAAGTTACCATAGCTTTTATGGCTGAATAGTATTCCATGGTGTGTATATGCCACAATTTGTTAATCCATTCCTGAGTTGATAGGTATTTAGGTTGTTTCCGTGTCTTAGCGATTGTAAACTGAACTGTGATAAACAAGGTAATGCAAGTGTCCTTTTTTCTTCTGGGTGGATGCCTAGTAGTGGGATTGTGGGATCAAATCGGAGATATAATTTGAGACTTTTGAGGATTCTCCATACTTCTTTCCAAAGAGGCTGTTTTAATTTGCAGTCTCCCCAACAGTGTAAAAGTGCTCCCATCTCTCCACATCTGTGCCAGCATCTGCAGCTTTGGGACTTTGTGACATGGGCTAATCTTACTGGGGTTAGGTTATATCTCAGGGTGGTTTTGATTTGCATTTCTCTGATGATTAGGGGCAATGAGCATTTTTTCATGTGTTTGTTAGCCATTCTGTGTCTTCCTTAGAAAAGTTTCTATTCATGATACTGTTGCCCAGTGATATATGGGGTTGTTAGCTCTTTTCTTGTTGATTAATTTGAGTTTACTTTATATCCTAATTATTAAGCCTTTGTCTGATTCATAATATGAAACTATCTCTTCCTATTCTGAAGGTTGTCTATTTGCTCTGGTTGTTGTCTCCTTAGCTTTACAGAAGCTTTTCAGTTTAAGTCCCAGTTTCTCGTTTGTTGTTGTTATTGTTGTTATAATTGCCAAAGTCTTCATAAAATCTTTCTTTTTTTTTTTTTTTTTTTTTTTGATAGAGAGTCTCACTATGTCACCTTTGGTAGAGTTGTGTGGTGTCACAGCTCACAGCAAACTCAAGCTCTTTGGCTTAAGCGATTCTTTTGCCTCAGCCTCCCAGGTAACTGGGACTACAGGCACCCACCACGTCTGGCTAATCTTCATAAAATCTTTCCCCAGACCTGTATCTTTATGTGTTTTTGCCACACTTTCTTCGAGAACTTTTTTTTGTTTGTTTCATGCCTTAGATTTAAAACATTTATCCATATTGAGTCTTTTTTCTTTTTTTTTTTTGCAGTTTTTGGCCGGTGCTGGGTTTGAACCTGTCACCTCCAGCATATAGGGCCAGTGCCCTACTCTTTTGAGCCACAGGTGCCACCCTTGAGTCAATTTTTGTGAGTGGTGAAAGGTGTGGGTATAGTTTCAGTCTTTTCCATGTGGATATCCAGTTCTCCCAGTACAACTTATTGAAAGGGATTCTTTCCCCCAGTGTGTGCTCTTGTTTGGTTTATCAAAGATCAGGTGGCTGTAAGATGTTAGTTTCATCTCATGGTTTTCTATTCGGTTCCAAATATCTATGTCTCCATTTTTGTCCCATTACCATGATGTTTTGATCACTATGGACTTATAATATAGCCTAAAGTGTGATAAGGTGATGCCCATGGCTTTGTTTTTATTACTAAGAATTGCCTTGGATGTATGGGAGTTTTTCTGGTTCCATATAAAACAAAGAGTTATTTTTTCCCAAATCTGGAAAGTATGATGATGGTATTTTAATGGGGATTGCATTGAATCTGTAGATTGCTTTGGGGAGAATAGACATTTTCACACTGTTGATTCTTCCCAGCCAGGAGCATGGTATGTTCTTCCATTTGTTAACATCTGCTATTTCTTTTCTTTGGGTTTCATAATTTTCTTTGTGGAGTTCCTTTGTCAAGTATATGCCTAGGTATTTCATTTTTCTTTAATCTACTGTGAAGTGAATTATGTCACTGATTAGCTTCTCAACGTGGCTGTTATAGCCATATACAAAGGTTACTGATTTGTGAACATTAATTTATATCCTGAGACATTACTGTATTTTCTTTTTTATCACTTCCAGAAGTCTTATGGTTGAGTCTTTGTGGTTCACTAAGTCTAAGGTCTTATCATCAGCAAAGAGTGAAGTTTGACCTCCTCTGTCCCCATTTGGATGACCTTTATTTCCTTCTCTTGCCTGATTTAATTGGCTAGAAGTTCCAGCACTACATTGAATAATAGTATCAATAGAGGACATCCTTGTCTGGTTCCAGTTCTAGAGGAAAAGCTTTCAGTTTTACTCCATTCAGTATAATATTGGCTGTGGGTTTGTCAAAGATGGCTTCAATGAGTTTAAGAAATGTGACACCTATGCCTAACACATGTTCTTGTTAGAAAGGATGCTGAATTTTATAAAAAAAAATTATATATTATGATCAAGTGAGTTTTATCCCAGGGATGCAAGACTGGTTTAATATACACAAATCCCTAAATGTAAGTTACCATATCTACAGAAGCAAAACCAAAGACTATATAATCCTCTCGAAATATTTTCTTTTATTTCTGTGAATAACATTATTGCTATTTTGCACGAGATTGCATTGAACCTGTTGATTGTTTGAGGTAGTGTAGCTATTTTAACAGTATTAATTTCCCAATACTTGAACACATTTGCATCCTCTTCCATTTCTTTATTTATTGTTTTATAGTTTTCAGTGTAAAGATTTTTCACCGCCTTGGTTAATTTATACCTAGGCATTTTATTTTTTGTAGCTATTGAAAAAAGTGATTTAGTTTGATTTTTTTTCCCCCCAGGTAGCTTGCTGTTAGTGTACAGAAATGCTGCTAACCTTTTCTAATCCAATTTTTCTGCCATCTGCATGCTCCCCAGCTCTTATTTATTTTGGGTGAGAAAGAGGTTTCTGAATTACTCGTCATTATTTTGTGGTTTTAAAAGAGAAATACGTAAATATGAACTTACCTGATTCTGATGATTTTATTATCTACCTTAGGTTACATAAAATAAGTAATGTGTTTTTGTTTATAATTTTTTTGTGTGATACTTTGTGAAGCAATCTCCAGGATGAAGTCCAGGTTTCCTCTTGCATGTCATACAGTAGAAAATGCTTTCTCTCCTTCCATCTTTCTCATTTCTTCTGCTACAAACCATGCAATCCTTTTTTAAAAATTTATTTATTTGAGACAGAGTCTTATTATGTCACCCTTGGTAGATTGCTGTGGTATCACAGTTCACAGCAACCTCAAACTCTTAGGCTTAAGTGATTCTCTTGCCTCAGCCTCCCAAGTAGCTGGGACTACAGGTGCCTACCCCAACACTTGACTACATGCAATCCTTTTTTGATTTTTTTTTCCTTTTTGCATTATAAAATGGGTCTTCCTATTTAGCCTTTCCTCAATGTCAGAAGATGATGGTCTCTCCTTTTTTCTTGAATTTATGTCCCTCACATTGCTCACAAGTTCAGTGGTGAGGTTTCTTCTGTAAGAAAGTTGTGTCTGTATTTTTTCTCCAGTGGAGCAGGCATACAAATGCAACAACAAATGTGTCTGATGTCTTCTAACATAGGATTGGACTTTTGCATGTTGATTTTTGTAGTCTGTAATTTTATTGAATCCTTTTATTCTAATATTTTTTGGCAAAGTCTAGGATTTTATAGATATAAGATTATGTAATCTTCACGAATTTGCAATTAGACTGTCTTCTTTCTAATATATATGCCTTTTGTTTATTTCTCTTATTTGATTCTTCTGTCTAGGACTACTAGTAGTATTTTGAGTAAAGTGGCGAAAGTGGGCATTTTTGTTTTGTTCGTGATCTTAGAAGAAAAGCTTTTAAGTTTTTCCCATTCAGTATGATGTTAGCTGGCATTTGTCATATGGGGCCTTTATTATGCTTAGGTACATTGCAACTATGCCCACTTTGTTAATAGTTTTTGTCATGAAGGAATGTTGAATTTTATCATATGCTTTTTCTGTGTCTATTGAAATGATCATATGGTTTTTGTCCTTGATTCTTTAGCTGTACTCTTTCATTTATTGATTTGCTTATGTTGAGTCATCCTTGTATCTATCACTGAGTTGAAACCTACTTGATCATGGTGGATGATCTTTTAAATGAGCTGTGGAATATGATTTGCTAGTATTTTGTTGAGAATTTTTGCATCTATGTTCATCAGAGATGTTGGCTGGTAGTTTTTGTTGTTGTTCTTCTTCTTATCTGGTTTTGGTATCAGGGTGATATTCACCTTGTATAATGGTTTTGGAAGACTTTCCTCCTTCATAATTTTTGGGAATAGTTTAAGAAGTATTGAAATTAGTTATTAAATGTTTGGTGGAATTCATCAGTGGAGTTATCTGGTCCTAAGCTTTTCTTTGATCAGAGACTTTTTATTATGGCTTTGATTTGATTATTCATCACTGATCTGTTCAGATTTTCTGTTTCTCCATGATTCAGTTTAGGTACCTTTATTTGTCCAGGAATTTATCCATTTCTTCTGGATTTTTCAATTTTTAGCATATAATTGTTCATAATTGTCTCTTACAGTATCAGTTGTAATGTCTCCTTATTTATCTCTGATTTTATTTGAATTTTCTATTTTTTCTTAATCTAGCTAGAAGCTTGTAGATTTTTGTTTGTCATTTAAAATAATCAATTCTTTGTTTCAATGATCTTTTGCAGTTTTTAGTCTCAATAGTGTTTCTCTAAAGCTGTGATACATAGGGAAAATAGGAAATATTAGCTAAATGTATCGTTATTTACAAAATAATCACTATAAAAATTTACCCTCCCTTGTACTCCCACCAGCAGTGCAGACGCGTTTCATTTTCTCCATGTCCACACCAACATCTGTAGTTTTGGGATTTTTTTAAGAGAGCCACTCAAGAATGGAAGAAAAAATATCCAATGTACTCAGTACTATTACAAAACTAATTTACAATCACTCACACTTTCATATGAAGAATAGATCACAACTATGGCCCAGGATGAAGGAGGGAGAAGGAGTGGATGGGAGGGGAGTGGGAGGGTCAGATCAAGGGAGGGGGAATGGTGGGATCACACCTATGGTGCATAATTCAAGGGTACATGTCAGATCTATGAAGTATAGAGTATAAATGTCTTAACACAATAATTAAGTAAACGAGAGGAGGTATATATTAACCAGTGTGATGTAAGCGGTCCTAATTCTATATAAAATCAGCACATTGTACTGCCTAAATGCATTAATGTATACATGATCTATGTGTTTATGATTTAATAAAAAAGAAGAAAAAAATAAAAATTTACAAAGAGGTGGTCAACAAATACAAAATATTTTGTAAGATTTTGTAATGAAGATATTGTAAATAAAAGTATATTAGCTACAATTTTGTTTATTATGGATTTGTAATATTTACATATATTAATGGGGTACATGTAATTTTTTAATGTCTTTATTCACTATTATGAAGAAAACATTCCCAGTTTTCCTCCATTTTCTTGGTTATTCTCATTTATAATTTGACTATACATTATTTGACTTTTAAATATTTGCATTTATCCAGAATCTATTCTTCTCACCTTTATCCCTTTACTTAGTCTTTTTTTTTTTTTTTATTAAATCATAGCTGTGTACATTGATATGATCATGGGGCATCATACACTAGCTTCATAGACCGTTGGACACATTTTCATCACAATGGTTAACAGAGCCTTCCTGGCATTTTCTTAGTTACTGTGCCAAGACATTTACATTCCACATTTACTAAGTTTCGCATATACCCTTGTAAGATGCACCGCAGGTGT
>CAUYPK010099392.1:0-47972 GCA_963574355.1 Loris lydekkerianus
TACATAAAAGGTATACAAACAAATTGTCCATGTGTTAAATGATATAAACAAATTTAAAAAGGCAAATTGTCAATAAGAAGAATATATTTCAAAGATACAACTAATAAAAAACTGATTTTAAAAGTTCCTAGCTTCCTCAAAATAATTTAAAGTATGAACAACTCAATAGAAATACTTACTAAGAGAAATTGCAAATGACCAATTTATGAAAATGTATTTAACCTTACCAGTACCAAATTGAATGTAACTTACGGTGATATGATACCACTTCTACTTATTAACTTGATGAACACATAAAACCTAGTGTTGGCAGGTTTCTGGAAAAATTGAGTTAAATTATTAAAAGGTTTTTGCAGGCAATGCATGTGTGTATACAGACACATACATATTTAAACTTTAATTCTATGTGCATTTTTTATCTTTGAATAAATAATCAAAAACATAAGCAAAGTATATGTATCTCAAATATATTTAAGATATTGGAAAATTGGAAATAATCTAAATATCTTAAATTGGTAATTAGTTAAATAAAATAAGGTATATCTATAAGGTTGCATACCATAAGGGCTGCTTTTCATGTAACATTTAATGAAATTAGAAAGATGTTACTTTTTTTTATTTAAGGGGAAAGAACATTTCACAAAACTTTAACGTGTTAAATGTGAGCCCAGTTGAATATAAAGGGTATAGTCTCAAAAAAGGGATAGAAAATAAAAATCCAAAATATTAAACATTATTGTTTTTCTAGGTCATTACCACTAATAGGCTCTTAAATTTCTTTTTATGTATTTCCTCTATTTTCCTAAAATTTAAAATTAATACAAATTTATACATTTTTAATAATCAGAAGAAAAATTTAATTTTGAAAGGGGCTATTCCTTTAATTTTGTTATATAACAAAATCTTCTTGATTAAAGGGTGGGCCAGGGTAACTATCAGCTTTGAGGTAGTGGTGAAGCATCGCTGGAGGGCTTCACACTATCTACTGTGATGCCAAAACATGTCACCAAATAAGTTTCCTAAATTGCAGTGCTGGGTTAAATGCTATATTTGCTATGTCAGGTAATTATTTCAATGGGCTTATTATTTTATTGATGACTTTAAATATCTAAATGATAATAACAAGAAAAACTTGGCGTGGTGGCTCATTCTTGTAATCCTAGCACTCTGGGAGGCCCAGGTGGGTGGATTGCCTGAGCTTAGGAGTTTAAGACCAGCTTGAGAAAGACTAAGACCCATCTCTAAGAAAAAAATAGTGGGGCCTTGTGGTGGACACCTGTACTCCCAGCTACTTGGGAGGCTGAGGCAAGAGGATCACTTCCGTCTAGGAGTTTGAGATTGCTGCGAGCTATGATGCCATGACATTCTACCAAGAGTGAACAAGTGAGACTGTGTTTCAGAAAAAACAAACAAACAACAACAACAACAAAAAAAAACAACAAGAAAAACTCACATTTAAATAAAGCTTTCCATGTAGATTTATTAAGTGCTGTGTTTTGTAGTAACCCAGTAATGGAGGTACTATAGATTAGGTTGGTGAGAAATGTTGGTGAGAAAACAGATTTGGTTTATGAATGAGGGCCGGTTTGCTAACTGATGGAGATTTAGGAGGTGAGTGTGTGAGAGTGACCACTCACTACCCCTCTGCTTTCTGATGATGACTGGAATGTACACTGAAAGAATGGGTCGCCTTTGAATAAATACCAAAGTATTACTGTAGTATGTATTCTCTGCCAGATTAGAAAGCAATGCAAGGCTTTTTAATTTCGCCTCAGATTCTCCAATCTTCTCCCTTCCTTCCTTGCTCTCTATATTCTTTCCTTCCTTTAAATTAAACACAATCACAGCCTTTCATTTAGGTATGTGTGTAGGGTGCTTCTGCGTAACAGCGTCTCAGTTAAGTAGCTGTGACAGATCATATGGCTGCAATATCTAAAATATTTATGTCTGGCCCTTCACAGAAAAAGTTTTCCTACTGTACAGAAAAAGATCTAAAAAGTGGAAATAAACAGGTTTTTAGAAACAGTTTATTTTTTTATTTTTTTAATTGCTTCAAAATCACCTTGGCTTTCATTTTTGTACAGGAGGAAAAAAGAAATTCTTAGACAGTGGATCATTCCAGCATATGTGAACAAAGCTGATCCTTACAGAGCTATTTCCCTATAAAGCAAAGACATAGTTGTGCACTATCCTCTATATATTTGCACTGACAGAGTGAAAATGAATTTCTCATTTCCCAGTCGACCATGGAAGCTATTGAGCAGGTAGCATATGCCTACACCCAGGAAGACCATTAGTGCAGACAGACTGCAGATTTGGCCTAGTGCACGGAAATGGGAATGAAGTAGGAGTCGGTAAACTTGAACTTAGATGTGGAGAGTTCCTGGATAAAATGGGACCTTCCTAACAGCAGAGGAAAAAGGAAATAAAGATGGCAAAACTGAGCAGCAATTTAAAGAGCCACTGGCTAGGGCATTAGGCTTAGCAATTTCTTGTTACCTATATCCTATATCCTGTCCTACTATAAGGTAAGACTTGTGTATGGGAAAGAGTTGTGTGAAGATCTTTTTTGTTAGGGTACATCTGACCAGTCCTCTCCCAGTAATATCTCTGAAAGGATAAGATATTATCTAAACCCTTAAACCTTTAGGTGCCTGAATGGTTTTAAATCACATGCGTGTAAAGCCTCTTGATATAGGACCTGAGAAAGAGGATTAAAAACCACAGATGAGGATGTTTCAACAGGACATGGGTGGAGAATTGGTGGGAGATTACTTAGGAGGCCAGCTGCAGGGAGAGGAGTTTTAGGCAGCCATATGAAAGGAGAGGCTGAGATTATCCAGGCCATCCATGAAGATGCTGAGCCAAGGAGGAGAGACAAGAACAGCACAGTGCAGAGAGAAGGGAGGGTGGGAGACCAGGAGAGATTGAAAGAAAGAATGAAAAATAGATATGATGAGATCAGTTCTTGTGGCAGGGCACTCTATTTTTAAAGACTTGATTTGCCAGGATTATAATGGTACACAATACATTATAATACACAGTGCCTTCTTTCAAGAAACTTGCAATCTGGCGTTGGGGGCGGTGGGAAAGAAAACATGTACACATAAAAATTAAGCAATAGTTCAAAGCAGTAAGAGGAATACAATCCACAGAACCACAGCAGCAGATGTGAACTGTAAAGCATATTTCTTTTTCATTCCTGAGTTCCTTTTTGAAAAACATCTCAGATCAGTGATTCAGTTAAAAAATGGTACCTAGGGCAGTAGTTTTCACTGAGGTTATCCTGAAGGTCATATCTAAGTGGCACAGAAAGTATAAAAGACCGTGCATATATTTGCATTTAAAGTGGTATGATTTACATGTTTTTGCATATCTACAGTACAGTGCGTATAATTACGTTGACTATATGGTCTGCCCTTACACAAAATATTAAAGTTTAAGTAATATAATAGGCTTGTGGGGGGTCAGTTCTTACTTTATCTTGCCTTGACTCCTTCTCATTTATTCTTTGTCATTTACCTAGCCAGCTTGTGGGGGAGGCATAGAAAAGATGTTTGGACACTAGGCTGGCAAAGTGTTGAGTGCTGACAAGGATTTAAACCAGGCCCTAAACTCTGGACTTGACTGATCAGGTTGTTATATTCCCCCAAATCACCTAAACCTATTTAGGTGCTAGTGAGAGGGTTGGTTGACAAATGTAAAAATGTGCTAATGCAATTAAAATACTAATGAATATTCACATCTGTCAATTTTTTTCTCTGTCCTGTATGAGACACATAATCCTAGAGAGACAGGGATTAATATAGATATTCACTGTTTATTGAAAGGTTATCATATACCTGGTATTACCTGTGCCAAGCACTTTGCACACAGATTTTCATCCTATTTTTTAAAACAATTAGTTACCTTATAGTTGGTATCATCATCTTTACACTTGAAGAAAAATGAGACTTAGGTTAAGAGACTTACCCAGAGTCACACAGACAGTAAGTGGTAGAGCAGCGATTCATTGATTCATTCATTTTAATACATATTGTGCGACCATGTGCACGATATTGGTGAGGTACTTCCTGTTGAATTTCAGAGACATGCTAAATACTGTAAATAATTGTAAGAATTATTTTCCACCCCCCAAATGGCTTATCCTTTGAGTGTCCCTCTTTTTGCCAAATAGACCATTTACCCACTCGCTGAAGGCATGAATCCAGAGAACCATCCTGGAGTAGACCTACTCCATCAATTTTTATAGCCAAATAGTGGCCCAGTCCTGTCTGTTCTGCCTTCTACATCTCACTCTTCTAAGGCCTCCTCTAAATCTACATCACCCAGGCTTTCTCCAGATAGCTTTCTCCCTGTTCTCCCTGTCTCTTGAAAGTGTCTCTTTCTTTCTCAGTGCTTGACACAGAGACCAGAATAAGGATTTCATATTTGTTGAAGAATTAATAGAATTCTTACAAATAGGATTTTGAAAACTAATCCGTCCATGAGACAGAGACTTATTCAAATATATGTATACTATTAGAATGTTTTCCTGAGCACAGAAACATACATATGGACATATCCATAGATGGTATTTGTAGACCTGGATGTTTTCCAATGGGGTATCATTTGATTGGGAATAGATCTTTACTGGAAAGAACCAATAGGTATAGGCCAATCTGTTACCTAACATGGTAATTTTATATAGAAGTGGTGGAAAGAATTGTCACAATTAAAAGTGATCCTAGTCATCAGGCTGAGAGAACTTCCAGACTAAGAAAGAAACTCAGATCTTAGAAACTCCAACAACAAAGAAACTTCAGACACTTTCTGGCAATGAGTTCTTATCATTTGTGCCAATTTGCTTTCTTACCCATTTTCCAATGTAAAATGGATTGGCCATAGTGAATTCAAGTCAATTTTAAAAACATTTTAATGGACTGATTGTATGTTAGGGGATTGGAAAATAAACAATGCACAAGTGCTGGACATTGAAAATTAATTTGTAATGCCTTAGTGGAATCTGTGCCTATAAGAAGGTAAATGAACAGATCAGTCCATTAATGTTTATAATATACTTTCATGTAAACTGTTGTACTAACCTCATTTTCATTATTATTTTTTTAAATTGCAGATTAATATGGGAGTATATAAAATTATGGTAGTTTGCTTTTGTAAGGTTAAAGTCCAGGTTGTGGTTGTGCCCTTCACCCAGCAAGTGTGTAATATAATATATCCGTGCAATGTACCCATAGGGTGGGAATTCACCCAATCCCTTTCCCCTTACCCTTTACTTGAACCTAATTGAGTTTTTCGCTCAAGTGAGCATGAAGGTGTTACTCTACCAGTTATAATTAAATAATGAGTACACCTGGTGCTTGTTTTTCCATCCTTGTGATACTTCGCTTAGGGGAAGGTTCTCCAAATTCATCCAGGTGGTTATAAAAGATACAAAATCTCCATCTTTTTATGGCTGAATAGTATTCCATGGTATTCACACACTGTTTATCAATCTGTGTTGAAGGGCACTTGTTTCCACATCTTTGCAATTGTGAACTGATCAGCTATAGGAATTCAAATGCAAATGTCTTTATAGTAAAATGACTTTTTCTTTTGGGTAGATACCTAGTAATGGGATTGCAGGATCAAATGGAAGGTCTACTTTTAGTTCTTTGAGGAATCTTATATTTCTATGCACAGAGGTTGTCCTAGTTTGTGTCCCATCAACAGTGCCTGAGTGTTCCCTTCTCTCCACATCCACATCAGCATCTGTTGCTTTGAGACCTTGTGATGTGGGCCATTCTAATAGGGGTTGCATTTCTCTGATATTAGTAATTATTTGCATTTTTTCATGTGTCTGTTTTCACAAGAAAGGTTTTCTTCATGTCTCTTGCCCAATTTTCAATTTGGGTTGATTGATCTTTTCTTGGTAATTTACTTCAGTTCTTTGTAAATTCTGGTTATTAGCCCTTATCAGAATCATAGCATGCACATATCATCTCCCATTCTGTATGTTTTCTCTTTGATTTGTAGATCACATCCTTAAATGTGCAGAAACTTTTTAACTTGATGAGGTCCCATTTATTTATTTTTATTGTTGCTGTGATTGCCAGTGTGGTCTTTTTTTTTTTATTGTTGGGGATTCATTGTGGGTACAAGAAACCAGGTTACACTGATTGCATGTGTTAAGTAAAGTCCCTCTTATAATTGTGTCTTGCCCCTAAAAGGTGTGCCACACACTGAGACCCTCACCTCCTCCCTCTTTCCCTCTCTCTGCTCTTCCCTTCTCTCATCCCCTCCCTCCTTTCCTCTCTTTGCTCTTCCTTTCCCCACTCCCTTCCTCCTTCTCTCTCTCTCTCTCTGCCCTTTCCTTCCCCCACCCCCCACCAAGTACTAGGTCATTAATTGTTCTCATATGAAAATTGAGTACATAGGATTCATGATCCTTCATGAAAGCATGTGGTGCTTTACTAAGAATAATGTGTTCCACTTCCATCCAGGTTAATACAAAGTATGTAAAGTCTCCATGGTATACATATACCATAACTTGTTAATCCAGTCCTGAGTTGGTGGGCATTTAGGCTGCTTCCACATTTTGGAGATTGTAAATTGAGCTGTGATAAACAGTCTAGTGCAAGTGTCCTTATGGTAAAAGGATTTTTTTCTTCTGGGTAGATGCCCAGTAATGGCATTGCAGGATCAAATGGGAGGTCTAGGTTGAGTTCTTTGAGGGTTCTCCATACTTCCTTCGAAAAAGGTTGTATTAGTTTGCAGTCCCACCAACAGTGTAAAAGTGTTCCTTTCTCTCCACATCCACGTCAGCATCTGCAGTTTTGAGATTTTGGGATGTGGGCTATTTTCACTGGGGTTAGATAATATCTCAGGGTGTTTTGATTTGCATTTGTCTAATAATTAGAAATGATGAGCAATTTTTCCTATATTTGCTATCCATTCATCTGTCTTCTTTAGAGGAGGTTCTATTCATCTCTCTTGCCCATTGATATATGGAATTGTTGGCTTTTTACATATGGATTAATTTAAGTTCTCTATAGATCCTAGTTATCAAGCTTTTGTCTGATTCAAAATATGCAAATATCATTTCTCATTGGGTAGGTTGTCTATTTGCTTTGGTTGTTGTCTCCTTAGCTGTACAGAAACTTTTCAGTTTAATTAAGTCCCATTTGTTTATTTTTGTTGCTATTGCAATTGCCACGGAAGTCTTCTTCATAAAGTCATTCTCTAGGCCAATATCTTCAAGTATTTTTCCTGTGCTTTCTTTGAGGATTTTTATCATTTCCTGCCTTAAATTTAGGTCTATTATCCATCTTGAATCAATTTTTGTGAATGGAGAAAGTTTCAGGTCCAGTTTCAGTCTTTTACATGTGGATATCCAGTTCTCCCAGCACCATTTATTGAATAGGGATTCTTCCCGAGTATATATTCTTGTTTGGTTTATTGAAGATTGGGTGGCTGTATGATGTTATTTTCATTTCCTGGTTTTCTGTTCAGTCCCATATGTCTATGTCTCTATTTTTGTGCCAGTACCATACTGTTTTGACCACTATGGCTTGTAGTACAGCCTAAAGTCTGGTAGGCTGATAACCCCCACTTTGTTTCTATTACTAAGAACTGCCTTAGCTATATGGGTTTTTTTCTGGTTCTATACAAAATGAAGAATTATTTTTCCCAAGTCTTGAAAGTACAATGTTGGTATTTTAATAGGGATGGCATTGAATCTATAGGTTGCTTTGGGAAGTACAGACATTTTAATAGTGTTGATTTTTCCCAGACATGAGCATGGTGTGTTCTTTTATTTGTTAATATCCTCTGTTATTTCTTTTTTTAGGGTTTCATAATTTTATTAGGCCTTTGTAAATAAATAGAGGTCCTTCACCTTTTTTATTAGGTATATTTCTAAGGTCCTTTATAGAGGTCCTTCACCTTTTTTATTAGGTATATTTCTAGGTATTTCATTTTCTTGAAGCTATGGTGAAGGGAGTTGTGTTCTTAATTGGTCTCTCATCTTGACTGTTGTTGGCATATACAAAGACTACTGACTTGTGGACATTGATTTTGCATCCTGAGACATTACTGTATTTTTTGATGACTTCCAGGAATCTTGTGGTTGAGTCTTTGGGGTTCTCTAAGTATAAGATCATATTGTCAGCAAAGATGGAGAGTTTGACCCCCTCTGATCCTATTTTGATGTCCTTTATTTCTTTGTTTTGCCTAATTGTATTGGCTAGAACTTCCAGCACTATGTTGAATAGTAGTGGTGATAGAGGACAATCTTGTCTGGTCCCAGTTCTCAGTGGAAAAGCTTTCAGTTTTACTCTATTCAGTGAAATAGTAGCTGTGGGTTTGACATAGATCAGTTTTAAAAATGTGCCACTTATGCCTATACTCTTCAGTGTTCTAATTAGAAAAGGATGGTGGATTTTATCAAATGCTTTTTCTGCATCTGTTGAGAGAATCATAGGTCTTTGTTTTTGCTTCTATTGATACAGTGAATAATGTCTATGGACTTGCATATGTTAAGCCAGCTTTGCATCCCTGGGATGAAACCTACTTGATCATAATGTATGACTTTTTTGATGATAAGTTGTAATCTATTGGCTAGGGTTTTGCTGAGAATTTTTGCATCTATATTCATTAGTGAAATTAATGTGAAGTTCTCCTTTTTAGTTGGGTCTTTTCCTGGTTTTGGTATCAGGGTGATGTTTGCTTCATAGAAGGTGTTGGGGAAGATTTCTTCCTCCTCAATTTTTTTGAAAAAATTTCTACAGTATGGGAATAATTTTTTGAAGGTGTGATAGAATTCTGGTGTGAAGCCATCCAGACCAGGGCATTTTTTTTTTGAAAGATTTTTTTATTGTTTCTTTGATCTCAGTGCTTGAAACTGGTCTGTTCAGGAGATCTATTTCTTCCTAGCTAAGTCTAGGGAGAGGGGGTGATTCCAAATATTGATCCATTTCCTTCACATTGTCAAATTTCTGGGCATAGAGTTTCTTGTAGTATTCAGAGATACTCTCTTGTATTTCTGTGGCATAAGTTGTTATTTCCCCTTTATCATTTCTGATTGAGGTTACTAGAGATTTTACTTTTCAATTTCTAGTTAGGCTGGCCAAACCTTTATCTATTTTATTTATTTTTCCAGAAAACCAACTCCTTGTTTCATTAATTTTCTGAATGATTCTTTGTTTTTAATTTCATTAATCTCTGATTTAATTTTGGATATTTCTTTTCTTCTGCTGGGTTTAGGCTTAGATTGTTCTTCTTTTTCCAGTTCCATAAGATGGCTTTTGAGTTTGTTGATGTGCTCTCTTTCTGTTTTATGAATGTAGGCATTTAAAGTGATAAATTTTCCTCTTAGGACTGCTTTTGCTGTATCCCACAGGTTTTGGTAGTTTGTGTCTTCATTGTTTTATGCTCAAGGAAGTTAACAATTTCCTCTTTTATTTCTTCCTGCACCCAGTTGTCATTCAGCATAAGGTTGTTTAATTTCCATACCTTTGTGTGGGGTTGAATGTTTTTGTTGGAGTTGAGTTCCACCTTTCATGCCTTGTGGTCTGAGAAGATACAAGGTAAAATTTCAATTCTTTTTATTCTGTTGATATTTGTTTTGTGTCCTAGGATATGATCAATTTTGGAGAATGTTCCATAGGCCGATGAGAAGAATGTATATTCTTTAGGTTTGGGATGGAGTGTTCTATATATGTCTATCAAGCACATTTGTTCTAGGGCAGCAGTTGTCAACCTGAGGATCATGACCTCTTTGGGGGTCAAATGACCCTCTCACAAGGGTCACCTAAATACATCCTGCATATCAGACATTTACATTACAATTCATAACAGTAGCAAAATTAAAGTTATGAAGTAGCAAGAAAAATAATTTTATGGTTGAGAGTCACCACAACATAAGAAACTGTATTAAAGTGTTGTGGCATTAGGAAGGTCGAGAACCACTGTTCTAGGGTCTCATTTAATATATATATATATATATTTGTTTATTTCTGCTTAGAGGGTCTGTCCAGCTGTGTAAGAGGAGTATTAAAGGTCTGCGTTATTATGGTGTTATAGGATATCATATTGCTTAGAATAATTAAGGTCTGTTTCAAGAATCTGGGAGCATTTAAGTTGGGTACATAAATATTTAGAATTGAAATGTCTTCTTGTTATATTTTTCTCTTGACCAATATAAAGTGTCCATCTTTGTCTGTTTTGACTTTAGTTGCTTTAAATCCACTTGTATCTGAAAATAAGATTGCAACCCCTCTTTTCTTCTGAATTCTGTTTGTCTGAAAAATTATCTTCCAACCCTTAACTCTGAGTTTTAATTTGTCTTTGAGGCTAGGTGTGTTTCCTGCAGACAGATGAATTGTGTTTTGAATCTAGTTAGCCAATCTATACCTCTTCAGTGGGAAATTCAAACCATTAACATTTATTGAGATAATTGATAAGTGTGGTAGAATTCTATTCATCTTATTTTGTGAAAACCCGTTGCTTTGTTTTATCTTTTGCATCATTGTGGAAGCTAGGTTCTGCCCTTTAATTTCTGAGTGCTTACTTTGCTGGTGGTCCATTGTGATGGTCAGTGTGTAGAACAGGTTGAAGTACTACCTATAGAGCTGGTCTTGTGGCAAATTTCCTCAATGTTTGCATATTAGTAAAATATTTGATTTCTTCATTAATTTTAAAGCTTAGTTTAGCAGGAAAGCTGAGCTAAATTTCTGGGCTGGAAATTATTCTGTTTAAGTAGATTAAAGATAGAGGACCATTGTCTTCTGACTTGAAAAGTTTCATTAGAGAAGTCTGCAGTCACCCTGATGGATTTGCCCTTTTAGGTCAATCGGTGCTTAATCCTGGCAGTTTGAAAAATCTTGTTTTGACTTTGGACAGGTTCATCACAATGTGTCTTGGAGAAGCTCTATTAGAGTTGAGGCAACCTGGGGTCCAATATTTCTCTGAAATGAGTGTGTCAGAATCTTTGGTGATATTTGAAAAATTTTCATTTATAATATTCTCTAGTATGGCTTCGTTTCCTCTGGGACATTCTTCTTCCCCTTCTGGGATACCTATAACTCGTATGTTTGAATGCTTCATAAAGTCCTATAATTCTGTCAGTGAATCTTCTGCTTTCTCTCTCTTTTTTCTGTCTCTTTAACTATCTGAGTTATCTCAAGAGCTTTGTCCTCTACCTCTGAGATTTTTTCTTCTGCATGGTCTACTCTGTTGTTCATACTTCCTACCGCATTTTTAAATTCCCTAACTGACTGCTTCAATTCCTTCAGCTCTGCTATATACTTTCTATATTCTTCATACCATTCATCTCTTATTTGATTCTGTTTTTGGATTTCCTTTTGGTTATTTTCTACTTTCTCAGCAATTTCCTTCATTATTTTTATCATCTGTGTTTTAAATCCCCCTTCTGTCATTTCTAATATTTATTCATAGGTAGAATCTTCTGCAGTAGCGATCTCATGGTCCCCTGGAGGATGGGGTGGGGTTGCTATGGACTGTTTTACCATGTTGCCAGGATTTTTCTGCCAATTTTTCCTCATGAATGTTTTCTTTTATCTGTTTTCTTGCCCTAATTTTTCTTTCACTTCCTCTTGCTCTTTAAGTTACCCTCTGACCTAAGGTTTTGATGAGTCCTTTTGATATAGGACTAAAAAGATGAGAAGATTGAAGAGCAAGAAGGGAAAAAAGATTTGAAAAAAAGAAAAGAAAGAAGAGAAAGGAAAGGGGGTGAGTAAAAGAAAATAGTGACAAAAAGAAGAGAGGCACAGAAAGAGGGAGACAGGAGTAATAAAGGTGTACAGTTGAGTACTTTGACCCACACTTAAAAACCCCTCATCTTCTGGGGGTGCTGGGTTGGGTGGTTCCCTTGAGGTCAGCAGCTCTTTGCTAGCCTTAGCAGACATAGTACATAGTACATAGTACTCCACCTCCACCAAAGAGAGAGGAAAAACAAAAATATTATAAATCAAACAAAAACAAACAGAAACTCTTACAGGATAAAATTGGGGGAAAAGATAACAGGGTCATAAACACTAGCAAAAATAAAGTTCTTATTATTAAAGAAGGAAAGAATGGAAAATTATATTTAAACTAGCAAAAGAAAAAAAAAAAACTAAGGGGAAAATGTTGGAAAAAACAACACAAAACTGAATCTTTCCCCCGTGTATGCTTTTTGTCTTGTCAAAGATCAGTTCCGTAGATCTATGTCTCTATTTTTCTGCCAATACTATGCTGTTTTGATCCATATCTGTTTAGATATGTAGTATAGCCTGAAGTCTGGTAAAGTGATGCCTCCAGATTTGTTCTCATTTTGTAGAACTTCATCAGCTATTCAGGGTTTTCCTGGTTTCATACAAAATGTAAAACTATTTTTTCAAGATCTTTAAGGAATGATATTGGGCATTGCATTAAATCCATAGATTGCTTTGGGTAGTGTAGACATTTTAACAACGTTGATTCTTTCAAGCCATGAGCATGGTATGTTCTTCCATCTGTTAACATCCTCTACAATTTCTTTTCTCAGTGCTTCATGAGAACCTTCACATCCTGTGTTAAATATATTCCAGGTATTTCATTTTTTTTGATGCTGCTGTGAAGAATATTGTGTCTTTGATTTGATTCTTAGCTTGACTGCTGTTGGTATCTCTGAAGGCTATTGATTTGTCTACATTGATTTTATAACTTGAGACATTGCTATATTTCTTTATCAGTTCTAGGAGTCTCATTGTTGAGTCCTTGGGGTTTTCTAGGTATAAAATCATGTCTTTAGCAAAAGAGATATTTTGACCTCATTGATAATCTGTCCCCATCTGGATACCCTTCTCTTGTCTGATTGCTTTGGCTAGGACTTCCAGCACTATGTTTAATAGTAGTGGCAACAGTGGACATCCTTGTCTGGTTCCAGTTCTAAGTGGGAATGCTTTCAGTTTTCCTCTGTTCAATATGATGTTGGCATTGGCTATGGGTTTGTTGCAGATAGTTTCTATCAGTTTAAGGAATATTTTATAATTATTGTGCATATTTTTTACTGATGAGGAAACTAAGTCTCAAAATATTAAGTGAGGGTGGCACCTGTGGCTCAAAGGGGTAGGGTGCCAGCCCCATATGCCGGAGGTGGTGAGTTCAAGTCCAGCCCTGGCCAAAACCTGCAAAAAAAAAAAAAAAAAAAAAAAAAAAAAAATATATATATATATATATATATATAATATAAAATTAAATGATAAAAAAAATTACTCAATACCATGGTATCACACTACACATGAGGGTTAAAATCTAGGAATTCTGCTGTTCCCTTTGTTCTCATACCCTGCTGCTGAACTGCTGAGGCAATTAATTTATTTATTTGACAATTCACTAAAAAAGCCAATATTTATTGAATACTTAGTCTTTTCTACGCATTTCGGATATGTCAATGAACAAAACTGATGAAGATCTCTGCTTTCAAGCTGGTCACCTTCTGGGGAAGCTGTGAATCTCCCTTTGCATGGAAGGGCTCTGGCTGCTGCACATGGAGGCCTTAGTGTTCTTTCCCCCTGAGGACGGTAGCTTTGTGAAATGACTGTCTTCAGGCCCTCACCAGTGAGGAAGCTTTCTTGAACCCCAAGCTTTTGCTCTAGCCATTTTTAACTGTGTTCCATTGATTTGGCTAACACGTATCAGTTACTACAAAATTATTTAGAATGCAAGGCTGTTTGAATTTAATTAATTTAAGTATAAACACACAATCTAAGGAAAATTAAGTAGACAAAACATTTTCATGCATCATAGGCATTTTGCAAACATATACGGGGTAACCTGTTAATTACATTTTCTTCACAAACCATTTATCTTTTCAAAGTCCTGCCTGGTAACTTGATGCTTCTCACTTACGTTTTTAATTGCTTATGATTCATTTTTCCATGCCATTTCCAAAATGATTGCTGTGTCCCAAATGAAAGGGAATATTAGTAATGCAGTACAATAAAACACAGCAAAGAATTTTAGCCTAAAGACGAGGAGGAATCATTTAAATAGAATTTACTTAAAACAAATGATGTAATAAAGTCTTTCCTCATCAGTATCTTTTCTTTAATTTGCAGGAAGGTCATTAAAAGATCTGTAATAGAAATTTCCCAAATTTGATGCACATGCTATATATATATAAACATATGAAATGGCATGACCATTTATGCACCTCTAAGCTGAGTCCTGGAAATTACAGTGTCCTTTGGCCTTACCCGCGGTGGACAATCTGTGACTGAGGTTGGTTCGGTTCCAGTCAAGGCTATTTAGCCCTATTTGCCATCTCTTCTCCTCCATTCTGACTTCCATTACCTGTTTAAACTATTGTGATATAATTCATTTTCATCTCCTTGTCTCCAAGCAACCACCACAGGAAATAGACATCACATTATTTGCAGATTCCTAAAAGGACCTGTTCTTTCAGATCTCTTACAAAGTCCTGCTTTTTTTCTCCTTCTAAAAAAAACTCCTTTTGGCCTTCCTAACCTCTGCCCTCATTTTACATACTCTTTCCCACACTGATCACTCTTGTGATGGAAGGCGTGAGGCATTTATTTCCCCATTTATAGGAGTGACAATCAATGAACTCAGGGAATCCTACCGGATGAATAAATAGACACCTTTAAAAATGGAGAAAATGTCCCCATGCTCAGGTGTGGTGTAACTCCGGAGTAGCACATCTTAAAATAAGCTCTAGAAAGCTATTTGTAAGTAGTGGTGAGGTTGGTGAGATTTGCCAGCCTTTCTTTTTGCTTCTTCTTGCTTTTGATTCTTTACTCTCTTTTCTTCCCAAACAGGTTAAAAATTTCTATCCAAATGACATTTACTATGTCTTAGCAAAATAAGAACTGTAGCGTTTTCAGCACTGGAAGTGTCTCTGCTACTCCTGGGTATTTTCTTGCAATGAGCTGCACTGGTACCAGCTGGTGGGAAATGTCTTGGTCACAGTGTCCAAACCACATGCCATATGCTGCATCTGTAATCCACATGGGGCTCCCCCGATCAATCCCTCCCTTATGCACTTCCAAAAATAAATTCCCTAACTTTATTTTCTTTTTGTTATTTATACTCTCACATGCCCCAGAGAAAGTCAGAGGACATGAATTTGCTTGTATTACTGATGTACAGGACAAGTTCAACTTTGTCATGCAGGCTGGTCTAACACACTCAACGTTTAAAACATAAAATGTAATGCTCATCAAAACAGGTGAATTTTGTATTTCTTAACAGGCAAAATACACTTGTTCACACAGCATAGCCCCTGAAAACTGTGCTGTTTGGTAGTAAACTGGAAATTGATTCGTTAATTCAAAGATGGAAAGAATCTAGGGCTAATTTTACTAGCCAGGTTACTAAACTAGGCTCAAACATTTTGCTTTCATGTTTTCTTTAGTATTTGCTTGATATTTCTTAATAGCCAGCAAAAATTAGTGCCAACAAGTTTTAAACAATGTAAGGAAAATAAAAGTTAACAATTGAGAGATTCTATGTTTTTACCTAGGAGCAGTTTTCCTCAGGAACGTAATTTGAGAACCATTAAAATGAATCGCCCTTATGAAGCTCAATGAAAGGAAACCACCCTATGTATTGTTACAACCAACTAAGAAAAATACAATTAGGTTGTCCGTGACTTTGCTTTCATGTTTCTCTGCCATGTCTCTCTGTAGTCTCTTAAACCACCCGACAACTATTATATCTCCACTGTCACTTTCCCACAGGACCTCACACCACTCCACTGTTACTATGACAACAGCTAGACTCTGTTAGAGACTTATTTGTTTATAAACGACTCCCCAGCTGGACTGTGAGCTCACAGAGGACAGGACTTGCATTTATATGATTGTACCTAGCACACGATTTGAGCTAGAGGTGGTGTTTTCAACACGAAGGTCTTTGTCATTAACTAAGAAAAGCTGTGGTCTCTGTCTATGCCCCTGGTCAGTGCCCCCTCTTAGAACATCTCTTATTATAGAGTTTAACACAGGTTGATTTACTTCAGTATTAGGGAAACTCCTGCATCACAGCCACTAGTCTACTGAGGAAGTGGCCTTTACCTACTTACTCACCTCTGCAATTTCTCTGTCCCCTGACTCTCTTGGACCACTGCCTTTATTTACAGTGAGATGATATGAGGTAGTGTAGCTTCCTAGTTAGACAGTTAGACTCTGGTGTCAGCTACCATGAGACTCTGCATCCCAGCTACCACTTACTAGCTGTGTGACCTCAGTCTAGTTACTTAACCTCTCTGTGTCCTCTGAACAGAAACATGGAGGTGTTATTTTTTGTTGTTCTTTTTGCCTGAGTTTTCTCATTTTTAAAACAAGGTAATGATAGCTTGGTAGGGTGGTACTTACCTGCAGTCTACTTGGGAGGCTGAGATGGGAGGATCGCTTGAGGCTAAGAATTAGAGACTGTGGTTTGCCATGATCATGCCTCTGAATAGCCACTGCAGTCCAGCCTGGGAAACATAGTGAAACCCTGTTTCTAAGAAAAGGTTAAAAAAGGTAGTGATGGAATTTCTTTTACCTCACAAGGCTGTGGGAAGCATAAAATGATATAAGATGCTTAAGTCTCTTAGAACTGGGTCTGATACATGTCAAGTCCTTAATAATTATTAGTTATTGTTTTTATGTTATACTTCGGTGGTAAAAAGAGTTTTACAAGCTAGTTCATATTGTTACAAAGAAGAATTTTCCAGATTAGGGTCTAAGCTGAAATGTGTTCTCCAATTAAATAAACATAAGTTCTCTGAAACTTCCTGTAATGTCATTAAAGATACCTCTGGTTAGAGCAGCTTAAGGCTTTTCTGTTTTATCATCTCATACATCTCCTCATGTTACACAGACCCTTCCTTCTTTAATTCTGTTTCCTGGACCAGCAGCACCAAGATCATTTAGGAGCATGTGTAATGTTGGAACCACAGATATTCTACTAAATTAGAATCTGGGATGGGAATGCAAGCTAATATGTCCTTTTTTGGAAAGAAGTTTGGAGGATACTCAAGGAACTAAAAATAGACCTGTTGTTTAATCCCGCAATTCCTCTACTAGGCACATACCCAGGTGATCAAAAATCATTTTACAACAAAGACATTTGCACCAGAATGTTTATTGCCACCCAATTCATAATTGCCGAGTCATGGAAGTAGGCCAAGTGGCCACTGACCCATGAATGGATTAACAAATTGTGGTATATGTATACCAAGGAATACTATACAGCCATAAAAAGATGGAGACTTTACGTCTTTTATGTTTATCTGGATGGAGCTGGAACATACTCTTCTTAGTAAATTATCTCAAGAATGGAAGAAAAAATATCCAATATACTCAATACTATTATGAAACCAATATATAATCATCTACACATTCATACGATTGATAAAACAAGAGTATAGTCCAGAAAGGAGGGAAAGGGAGGGAAAGGGGAGGGGAGGTGCGATTCTGGGAGGAGGGAGGGTATTTGGTGGAGCCTAACCTAATGTGCACAATGCAATGGTACATTTAAAAACTATTAAGAGTAGAGTATAAATGTCTTACCACAACAAATAAGTGAGGTGATGGTTATGTTAACAAGTTTGATGTAAACTTTCCATATTGTATATCAAATCAACACATAGTACCCCATAAATGCATTAATGTACACAGTTATGATTTAATAAAATATAAAATGAATTAGAATCTGAATTTTAATAAAAACCTCATATTATTTCCTTGCACATAAAGTTTGAGGGGGACTGATGTGTGCTATATGGTAATTTCCTCACCTATAAAAATGAGCATAAAGTACTTAGCTTGCGGATTTGTCATGAGAATTAAAGGTGCTAATGTACTTACTGCACACAGAACACTGCCTGACACACACTGCAAGTCTAGTATGTGGTACTTTTATATATACATTATACACATACAAATATAATGTTGGGAAAAGTGGAAATGAGCATATTGCTCTCTTTTTAAAATTGGCCACACACAAAAAAGAAAATGGTAGGTATTGTGCTACGTTTTGGGCACCATAATTTATATAGACATTGAAAAACCATAACCTATTCTAAAGATAATAATCGGGGTGTTGAGGCAAACTAAACTATGTCATTAGAAGAATGGTTAAAGAAACCAGGGATATTTGTGCTAGAAAGGACACGCCTGTTGGGAGATATCAGCTGCCTTCATATTTTTAAAGAGTTCTGACTGCTTCTTTGTGACCCCAGATGCTAAAATAAAGATAAATGCATGGAAGCCATAGAAAGAGCAATTTGATTCAAAATAAGGAATGGCTCTTATTTCCTTGCAGTTAGATCTTCCCAGAACAGAATAGACTTTTTTGCAAGGATGTGAGTTCCTTGCACATTTCAAATAGAGTCTGATGTTCACCTTGCTTGGATAGCAACAGGGATTCATTAACTGGATGTTTCTGAGGCACTTCCCAACTCTGAGATGAGTAATTCTTCGAATGATATAACTGAAAACGTGCTTAGACTTCATTTCATCTAGGTGCTAGAAACTTCAACCTTTTCATGTTATAGACAAGGGAATTTAGACAGAGTGGTAATTGGCATGTTTGTGGTTACATGGCTGGTGGAAGCAGATCCTTGTCCAGAAGATGACCTTATGAACTCAACTCCAGCTCTTTAACCATGCTTCCTTTTTCTCGGCTCCTCTGATCACTAAATTAGTAGCAAGCACCAAATACTCCAACTCTGATCGCTCCAAAGGTGCCCAACTTCAGCCTATGGCTGATTATGAATGCTTACGTAATTGTTGTCTTGGGCCACAGGTTAAATACACAAATACCAATGGAAGATGATGAACAACAAAAAAAAGGCCTATGCATAATTTTGTGTGGTGTGACATTCACCACCACGGATAGCATTTACAGCCAGCTGCAGGGTGTGGCTGGATGCCCCTGCTGTACTTTGATACTTTGGATATCTTTTTTTAAGAGCTCACCTTACTTTTCTTTCTTGGAGAAAAAATATCCTGAATCTTACAGCAAGCAGGAATTTAGGTTAGGTTTATGTCAAAAATCTTTCTCTTAGTGGCTGTAGATGGGATTGTCACATGAGGGCAGGGTCTCTCAAAGCTGAAAGTATTCTGCTAAATCTTCATCTTTTCATACGCTCTCTGCGACACAAGTTCTCAGAAGAATTAAGATTGTAAAACTGGCTTACTTAACTGACTTTTTGCTATTTTACAACACACAATGGTTTGTAGCATATGAAAGATTCTTAGAAGTCATGGAATAGAGATGATTTTCAAATTCGACGTCAGAATTTCTTAGACTCTTCAGCATTCAAACACTGAGCACTCCACCCTACTTCCCCATACAGTTCCCTCACCCCTTATATAATAAACATTGATATCCTACCAAATACTCTTCATGAGACTTTGGTTTTGATGTTTAGAAAAGTCACAGAATGAAACTTTGACAATCTCTTCTATAATTATTGTTTTTCTCTTTCTTTCTGAAAACTCCTTGTTCATCTTTTCCACATTTCAGAAACAAGAAGAAACAGACAGCAAGTTTAGGCCTTTGCACAACCAGTATATAAATTATCCTCCACGGAGTTGGCCCTTACAAACCAAGAGACAATGATCTACTTAATTCTCAAAAGGGAATAAAGCAACCCCAGGGCCAATCTATAGTCTAGATATTTTCTTCTTGAAATTTTGAGTACATCTTCCCTAACTAAAGGTTTACAATGCTTATATAGAAGAGTTACATATTTACCCATTAAGAATTCTGTAAGACTGTTTTATAATACAAATATTTTAGACCTACTTGGAGCAATATATTTTAAAGCCAATGCACATATATACGTCAGAACTAAAAGTTGCTTGATCAAGAAAGTAAGAGGTTAAAAACCCATCAAGACTCATTAGATCACTGTATTGTCCCTTGCACTAAAAAGAGTATATCATAGAAGAATTTCAGGCACTGTGACAAGGCCAGCAGGGGTGACACAAGTCAGACTAGCAGAATGATAAGATCAAACTTCTTAATCTGACCTACACCAAGGTGAAGAAATATGACAGAATGATCGTCTCGTCTTTCATGGGCAACAATTGGTCTGGTGAACCTGAGATAGCCAAGGGCAGCAGTGGAAATGAAATGAAAACTGAATGACAGTCTCCCTCAGGTGTCAGGTACCTCCACACATATTTTCTCACTGAAGCCTCATGATGAGGCTAGGAGGAAGGCTGTGGTCTTCTCATTTTATAGACCAGCTAGCTGAGGCCTAGGGAAGTCGAGTCATTCATCATGCAATTAATGGCTCAGCTGATATTCACACTTGCATGTTCTGATTTTCAGTGTCAGTTCTTTCCTGTGATACCCAGGCTCCTGGAGCTTGCAAGGTTTTTGTCTGAGATTAGCAAATGGAAGGCTAGGACTTCTTCTAAATAAGACTCACTCTCACTTATTTCAACAACATGGTAGACATTCCAGGTGGAGAATGGCAGAAGCCAAATTTTTGTGTGGGTAAGAGGCAGCTTTTTAGGTACAAGTGGCCTATAGCCCTTTCAGTGTGTCTGGTCAGACTTACCTCTACAGTCCCCCTGACTCCTCTGAGAAGGAATATAGTAAGGGAAGACAATTTGAGGATTCCAAGTTACTAGGAAAGGAACTAATCATCATTCATGTACTCCCTTTTAAGTTCATGTGCCAGAGAGAGTGTAGTGGTGGTGAAAGGCTCAGAGACTACAAAATTGGAAGAACTACCATTTTATGTCAGAATGAGGGCAGAAAAGAGAGGGATTGGCTGTGATCGAAGTGTCAATAGTTAGAGCTATAATCACGACTTCAGGAGAGATCAACACCTACTGTACAAGAGGATTTAAAAATCCAATAAATGGAGCTAAATGGAGCTGCTATACTGAACGGTGGCATAAAGCCATGGTTTACTGGCAACATAGAACATCATTGCATAATGGCTGAACACGACCAGCATGCTGCGTCAGACAGCGTGAAGCCCAGTCTGCAAAAGCCAGAGAGAGGTTTTGAAGCGATTGACCAAGTTATATGATTTGCAGGTGCTTTTGTGTACCATTTCACTGGTTGGTGACTTATTCAGGGGGCGGGAAGGGCTTGAAGCCGGGCTGGCAATTATGCCACTGATTCTGAGTTTGGAAAGAAGCCAGATAGGGGGTCACAACACGGTCTGGAATCCACAGGTGTCTTCCAATTTGTCTATAAAGAGGGAATTGAAGGAAAAACTCAGTAAGCATCTTAAATCACATTTGTGGAATCATATTTAACGAACAGGTGGCTCGTTATAGAATTTATTTAAAGTATGACTGCATGTGTGTGCATATGTGTGTATTTCCTCAAGGAATTATCGAAACTGATGGCATGGAGTCCTGTCCTGGGCTCTAGCTGGCTCACAAGAAACGACAATGCCATAGCTGCTCCCACGTTCTTTGCCTCAAAAGGGGAAGAAATGAGCTTCTGTTGTTCAAGCACTCCTGCCCCGTGTCACCATTTTCTGTCCCTTTGTCTCTCTTCTGCTGCCTGTCATATTCAGCTATGTTTTAATTGTAAAAAGCTAAACATCATAGAGAGCTATTTTAAGATGAAATATTAAATATGAGAGTGATCTCGAGATCTGTTTGTTTTTTTAAAATTAGAGAGTCAGTGCATGGGTATTGTAAAAGGCGAAGCTCTGGCTCTCCCTACAGGCTTTTGTGACAGTAGCTGTCTAAGAGGGAGGGAACATGGGAAGCTGAAAATCATCCCCAAGTGTTCATCAGAGAGAGCGATTTCCTTTGTCCGAGATGAAGTCACAAGCCGTTACCTGGGTTGACGGCGACACCCCGCCGATGATACTTCATCACGTTATTGAGGCTACAGACTCTTTTTCCTTTTCCTTTAGTCATTCTCTGCTTTTTATAGAAAAAGAAAAAGAAATAATAATAAAAACAACAGCTGCAATAATAATAAAACAACTCCAGCAATGCCGATGCTGCTTTCTAGTTTGCCACTGTCTCGCCAGAACTTGGCTTTTAAGGTGAAGAATTACATGGGGATTTTGATGATTTCAGGCTGTGCTGTCCATGTAGACTCCAGCTGGAATTGCTGAGGAATAATGGTCTATTAATATAAACCCTTGCTAAAAAACAGGCTGATAGCAAATAATCTCAACTAATCTTAATACAGTCATGTGTCGGTGTACGATGGGGATGGCTTCTGAGAAATGTGTTGTCAGACAATTTAGTCATGCAAACATCACAGTGTGCTCACACGAACCTAGATGGTGCAGCTTGCTACACACCTGGGCTGTGTGGTACAGCTTGTTGCTCCTGGGCTACAGATCTGCACCATGTTACTGTGCTAAATACTGTACGTAATCATAACACAAAGGCATTTGTGTATCTAAATATATCTGAGCTTAAAAGTGCTACAGTGAAAATATGGTATAAAAGATGAAAAGTGGTACACCTGTATTGGACACTGATCATGAAGGATGCTTCCAGGACTACAAGTTGCCTTGGCTGAGTCACTGAGGGAGTGAAGGTGAAGACCTAGGGTGTTGCTGTACATTACTGTAGACTTTACAAAGTCTATTCTCAGGCCACCTTAAATTTACTTAAAAATATTTCTCTTTGATAATAAATTAACCTTAGCTTACCATAACTTCTTTACTTTGTGCTCTTTTTAATTTTTAGAACCCTTTTGACTATTTTGCAATATATGAAAAAGATTTTATATAAATCATTATTCTTTAAGCTTTTTCTATTTTAAAAGTGTTTTTAGTTTTAGATTTTTTAGTTAAAAGTGAAGACAGGAACACACAGCTTAGCCTAGCCCTACACAAGGTCCAAATGATATCACCGTCTTCCAGCTTCATGTCTTGTCCCACTAGAAGGTCTTCAAGGACAGTAGCATCCCCGGAGCTGTCATGTCCTATGACGACCATGCCTTCTGCAATACCTCCTGAAGGACCTTCCTGAGGCTGTTTTATAGTAATCTTTTTGTAAATAAATAGAAGGAGTACACTCTAAAATAAGGATAACAATAGAGGATAGTAAATATATAAACCAATAACACAGTCATTTGTTTTCCTTACCAACTATTATGTACTGTACGTAATTATATGCCCCTGGTTTTTATGCGCCCAGGATGGGGAGCATAGTAGGTTTGTTTACTCAGCATCACCATGCACGTGTGCATAACATGTGGTGCTATGATGCTGTGATGGCCATGACATCATTACATGTAGGAACTTCTCACATTTATTGTAGTCTTGCTGGACGACCATTGTACATGTGATACTTCACCAAAATGTCATATACAGAACATGACTACATTAAAAAATGAAAACCAATTTTACAAACACACTTTGCAACACACTTAAAACCCAAAGGAGAAACTATTCATAATATTCTTCAGTGTATCACCAGGGGTACCCTGAATCAATTATAATAACTATTGATAATAATAATGATCAGAAATCAATAATAATAACAGCTGTTATTTATTTTCTGCTGTTGACAAACATCATGCTGAATTGTCTTGTGTAGTCCCTATAATAATGCAAACGTGCAGGTGTGATTATTGTCTTTCACAGATAAACAATCTAATTCAGAAATTAAACAATCTGCCCTGGTGCTGGGACCAAAGCAGGGCTCACACCCAGGACTGTCTGACTACGAAGAAGAGACCTTCAGCCAATCTGCTGAGCTGTAATGCCTTTGGTAATCACTATGCTGTATTGCCTTTGTTTTCTTTTTTAAGAAGAGACTTCTAGATAGGACCTGACAGCAAAAATCAATGTAGTAAACATTATTGCTTTGCAACAAGTATATTTAGTATTATGGAGTGCTAGAAATGGGCAAAGTATTTAATAGACATGTAAAAAATTGCTAAGAGAAATCTGTCACATGAGAAACATACAAAGCAGGACTATAGAATATGGATCAGTCAGATTAAGAAAAAAGTCTACAGCAGGGGAAGAGAAGTACACTATGAAATTAAACAATGCATCCTGGATAGCACTACCCTTGAGTGGAGGAAGGGGACCAAAAGATGTTATAATGAGAGGAGTCAGTATATGGATAAGCTGAAATGATGAATTATAGAAGGGAAACAAAGAAGGATTTCATCTAGATTTTTAAGAGTTAGAAATTAGGGAGAAGACTCAACATTCCAATATTCATTCATTCTGTAAACATCCCTTTCATGCCAGTGATAAAAATAGTAAATGTTTCATGCCTTCTGGTGCTAACGATTGAGGAAGAAAGACAGACATATAAGAAATAACATGTCAAGAGTGCTTTGATAGAACTTGCACAAGGTAGAGTGAAGCAAAGAGGGAAGAGTAGTTAAAATTCTAGAGAAAGAAGCATGCCAATTAAGCTTTCAAAAAAAGGCCAGGTGCAGTGGCTCCTGCCTATAATCCTAGCACTCCAGGAGGCCGAGGCAGAAGGATTGCTTGAGCTCAGGAGTTTGACACCAGCCTGAACAAAGGTGAGACACCATCTCTACCAAAAATGTGAAAATTAGGCAGGTGAGGTGATGTGTACCTACAGTCCCAAATACTTGGGAGCCTGAGACAGGAGGATTGCTTAAGCCCAGGAGTTCGAGGTTACAGTGGACTTCGATGAGACCACCGCACTCCAGCCTGGGTGACAGAGCAAGACTCTATCTCGGAAAAAGAAAAAAAAAAAAAAAAAAAGATTTCATAGAATCTTGAAAGATACAAAAGCCTTTGTCAAGTGAACTTGAGAACTGAGATGGCAAAAGAAAGATATTTCGGGGAGGAAACAGGATGTGCGAAGGCATGAAGGCATGGGTCACGGGGGATCTGTGAGTAGTTTCGAGTGGCTGAATGAAGCATTAGGATTCAAGGAGCTTGTGCAGAGATGTAAGCCTGAAGAAGTAAGCAGGGTCAAGGTCATGGGGGCTTTGAATGGGGGAGCTAAGAGTTCGGACTCGACTCTGCTGGTGCCGAGAAGTCAGTGAAGAGAGTATGAAAGGTACTCATCTTTTTAAAATCACCCCGGTAGCAGTGTGGCAGTTGAGTAAAGGAGCTAAAGTTGGAGGCAGGCAGATAAGGTAGGGAGGTCTGCAATAAATTGTTGCAGTGGGGAGATAAACAGGTGGAGAAGTGCAAGAGAGAGCAGGTAGGACTTGTGACTCATCAGGTGCTGGGAGTGACTCTGTACTTATTTTGAAATTAAGCAATAGATTTTGAAATTGTGCATCAAAAGATGAGTCTGATACTTCTATATGGAAAAATCACAACTGGTTAATTTTACACAAATGCTATTTTTCAGCTTCTGTACTATTTGATGGTTAATATAGCTCTGGGCTTAAAATATCCCTACTGCTTCACATCTTGTAGAATCAGAATTTCGATGGCTAGTTAATAGGACCTTGGCAGTTCTGTAGTCTCCAGCTTCCCCGCTATTGTCTCACCACATACCTACATAATGTAAAGGTGGAACTTTTTTGTCAAGGGCGACACAGTAAATCAGAGGCAGGGCCATGACAAGGATCAGCTGACCCACCACAGAGACTATGTTCAATGCTCCTTCCACAAAAACCATATGGTTCATCTCTGCTTGGGCTTAATTCCAGGAAAGATTATCTCTATGCAGATAATTTTTGTGTTTCCGGTTTTATCCCAGATGCCAGAAATTTTACATCCAAATTTATGCTTGAAGTGTTATAATTTGCTCAACTCTAATGCCTGGAAGCGTCTATTTCCCCTATTCTCTTTTATCTTCAAGAACTTTATCTTTCTTTGCATTTTAAAATGCCAGCCCCCCTTACATCCTTTTGGATGATTGGTGGGAGTACAGATTATAAACAAACAAATTTATCAACAATTAGTTTCCTTCTAAGCAGAAATATAACTCTATATTTTGGTTTTATGGCCTGTATTGGAATCATCATGAGATTTTTGTGAGCTGGGGATATAAAAAATTCAGGGGACTTTTCCACAAGCAGTAGAAAAGTCTATTTAGGATGAACAATTTGAAGCGTCTCTGGAATTGTGCATCTGTAAAATCTCTCCCAAAGCTGTGCTGTCTTTGTTTGAAATATCACCAGGCAAACCTCTTCTCACACTAATGGAACATGCTGCCTATTTTCCTACCTTTGCTTCTGCAGTCTCTTGTGAAATCCTTACTGGAAGATTATTTTGATAATTCAGTCATGCATCCTTCTCTTTACCCCTAGTTCAAATGCTTTTACTTGGGGTAAATAAAACAAAAACCAGAGAAAAGTGTATGAAAACATATAAACAGTCCTTAACTTATGCAATCTTAAAAAGATCTAATACTATAGCTACAGGAATAGTACAGGAGTTCTAGCTAGAATAGAAGCAAAGAGAAAGTAGTCTAAGGAAGAAGATCTGATATGGGATCATTCTCATCTGCTGGAAGCAGGTGGGAACTTTTCTTATGTCATGTTGGCTATATGGTTAAGTTGTAGAAATGAGAATGGAAATCTTTCTCTTTTGTGAATGGAGAGTGGGAGTGAGATGGTGAGCAGCAGCCCCTACTATAACTTCGGGAAGGTGTGTGTTAGCTGCATCTGGCTGTTTGAAGTGGAGATCATGGAAAATTTGTGTGGGAGAGACAGGCCTCTGACAGCCAGAGAGGAGACAGAATCAGCAAATAGCTTTATGTATGACCTAATTTGGTGAGTGCATTTTATAAACCAGTAGTCGGGGCTTGGGGTTGAACACATCTGGATACATTTCTGGTGGCAGCAAGGGAAAGGAACATTTGAGATTAGAATTAATTCTTGGATGTAAAGTCATTATAGTCATAGTAAATATTAGTCGATTCTACACGAGGCATAAGAAATAGTTGGGTTCTTTTGAAAATTGCATTCATTATCTGCCATGGCTACGGTTTGGGTGGTAGCCTGAACTAAGCAGAAAGTATATCTTCATATTTTTAGTGCTTTTTAGACTTTCTGATTGTGGTCAATAATAATAAATACATTGAATTTCACAATCCACCAAAACCGTACACATACACACACATAAAAGCAAAACAAAAGTTTCAAGACGAAATATCCTTACTAAATGTAATATATTTTGATTCTCTTCTATTATTTTATGTTCCATTATTTTTATTAAGATTTTGGCATGAAACTCTAAATGGATTTCAAGACCCATTTCAAACCAGTCTTTGAAAATCACTGTGTAAGACGACTGTTGTAAAATCAGTGAACTTGACCTAAATCACAAATCAACTTGATCCCAAAATAGAAAACTAAACAGGTGTAGGATGTTCCTACTTGATCACATGAGAGCAGAAGCAAAGAAATGTTTGATGGTGGGAAATTGCAGAGGGGAAATTCTTAGTGGGAAATTTATTAACTTTATAGTCTGGGAACCATCATTCTCAGTCAGTATTCTGCTTGGTGGTAGCAAACCCAGAGAGAGGAGACAAACAATGTTATTTTCGTAATAAAATATTGAATTGCTGTTAATATGACTTTCTATTGCAATTATAATCTGTTGTAAGCCTGCACTGCAGGGACTGAACCTAATTCTCTCTTGCATAGAGCTTGGCGTCCTGTTGGCAGCCAGCACATGTTTATTATGGATAATAACAATAATAATACTAATAATGATAACTTGGTGATTAGAATCATTTGCAGTAACATCCAAAGCTAGGATTATAAGAACTTCTTTCCTATAGTTTCTATTTTTATTCTCCATGAGTTATATTTCTACTGCTTGTAAAATGTATTCCTTTCCCCTTCTGATTTAGTCTACTTGGCAAACATTACTGTTTTTGAGTGTATTTTCCTTATGGACCTCGAAATTATATGTCTTTCCACTTCCCTCCTTGTTTGTCCCACTGAAATCACTAAAGAGGTCAACACAGCCAGAGCAGGGAGATTCATTTATTAATTTATTAACTGTTGCTTTGGAAGGTGCAAAAGCTAACAGACCATCATTTTTGTTTTCTTTCTATAAGAGCAGCATAATTGATTTGAATTTTTTCAAATTCTCAGGGATTAATTTATTTTTAAAAGAGAGTAATAGAGATCTTAAAAAAACAAAACAAAACAAAAACAGGGTGTGTTTACCCTTCAGACACTACCAACTTTTTTTTTTTTTTTTGAGACGGAGTTTCACTCTGTCACCCTGGGTAGAGTGCTGTGCCATCATGGCTCACAGTACCCTCAAACTCTCGAGCTCAAGTAATCCTCCTGCCTCAGCCTCCTGTGTAGCTGGGATTACAAGCACCTGCTATAATACCCAGCTAATTTTTCTATTTTTAGTAGAGACAGAGTCTCACTCTTGCTCAGGGTGGTATCGAACTCCAGACATTACCAAGTTTTATAGTTTCCAGTTGAGGCCTCAGTTCACCAGGGGTATAAACAGAGAGAGAGAAAATGAGAGTTGTAACTGTCCACCAGCAGGAAAGCAGGAATGCCCAAGCGAGAAACATGACAGTAAGAAAGGGAAGAGAAGCCAGGGTGAGGAGGTGGGATGGGGTAGTGGGGGGTGGAGGACAAATCGGGGGTTTCAGCATGGCCACAACAATATATGAACGATCTAAGCACCAGTCCCAGGAGAAGGGAGGGAATGGAAGTGAAAAGGAATGGACCGTGGTAACAGGATGGAACATTCCAAGCAGAGAGAAAGGAAAGGGAGTGCAGAGAAAGCTGGGGCTTCCTAGCCATGCCACTGTGGAGAGGAATTTGAATCTGACACCACCTTTTATCACAAGGGGACTGAGTTAGTAAGCATTTTCTTACATTCATTCAAAGTTTTTTCCCTGTTAGACTGATTGAATGTATAATATAACTTCAATTTCTTTGCCTGAGTAAATACGCTGTGCTTCAAGGAATTTTACACTTTAGTATCATGCCCAATGTTGTCATTTGATCTGAAACAGCACTGTACAGTTGAATTTTTTCCTGATTATATTTATTAACTATGCCTTCCCCCTGTAAGTTGATACTGCATTCAATCAAAGGCAGGTTATTTAGTGGAAGATTCACCATCCTTCTTATTTATGTTTTTATAGAAAAATAGATATAATCTAAGCCACAGCATGAATTGAAGGGAGCATAGTCTGTGATGGTGAGGGCAGCCTGGCTTTAAACACTGCCTTGTTATGATACTTTTACCAGTTTCTTCACTTGTAAAATGGAGGTAATAATACTCACAGGGCTAGTGTGAGGGTTGAAATGCAATGGTGAATGCACAGAGCACAGCTTAGCACATCACGGGTGGGGGCACAGTAGTATCTGTTATTGCATATTCATTAGAAGACTGGGGGGGGGCATATTAAGATAGAAGAAGCAGATAGGTGACTACGGTTCATTTTCCTTTTTATATCAGGTGAATTTCAGATGTGTGCACACTGCAGCATTGACCACGTGGGCCTGATGAGGAGGGCTGAGGGGGTGAAGGCAGAGGGGAGCTGGCCGTCACTGATCACAGACAACACATCTACATGCTTTGCTTTCTCATTTCCATTGGATAGGAAAAGCTGAGTTCGACACCATGACATCTATTGCTCTTTATGTTAAATAAATCAAGGCCTTCCATAAATTAAAATGATTTTATTATGCATCATGACACAGGGTTATCCAATTTGCCAGAGAGGAGCCACAGTGTCTGTTGTCAGGGGAAAGTGCAGGTAGGCTGTGTTCAGAGCTGCAAGTGCCGTGTCAAAAAAGTAAAAGCCCTCTCTGTTTGGGAAACGCATTTGCTGAGGCCCTAATAAACGAAGAATGAAAAAAGGTTAATTGACAAAATGATACTTGTCTAATGCTGTCCTGAGCACTGGGCTCTGGCAGATGTGTGAGACAGGGATCCTGCTGTGCTGACAAGGATGATTATTGTAACTGACGCTTTGTGCCCTCAAGGGTGCATAGCTTCTAGAAGCTTTTCACCCTGGAATCTCACTGTTGTGCTAGAGCCAGTCCAAGGGGGTTTGTAAAACCAGCCAGCCAAAGGACAATGCACATAATTTAAGTGTGTTCAAATCAAGCCAGATTGACGCTAGTTTCAAATGGTGCAGATGAGCTCCCACTTGATACTCACTTCAACTACCAGATAGTCAGAGAGCAAGAGCATTGTGGAGGCTCAGGACCCCCACATTTAGTCGTGTGCCAGGCACCATGCAGAGCACTCTGTCCCTATGTTCTAGTGTCATGGTGACTCAGTGAGGTGGGTGTCAGTCTCCTACAGATACAGGTAATGCCAGGCCACCACAATGCTGTTATTATGGTGCACTTTGGGTTTCCCAAAGCATGTGATCATATCAATATACTAATCCAAAATTTTCTTCTCTATGGTTAGTTGAGTCATTTACTGATAAAATGAGGTCATAGATACAGTATCTACTTCAGCTCAGCTAGCAGAAAAAGATTCCTTAAACCTATTGCAATTATTACATTCAGTGGGACTATAGAAAGGGCTGAAGAGAAGAGGGAAATCCAAATGTTTGTTTTCCTAATTCTTGGGAGTGGGGTGGAAATTCCTTATAAATAGCAACAAATTTGATATGGAACTTAGAGGATATGGTGCTTTAGGGGAGAAAAAATAATTTTCTCTTTCATCTTTCATGAGATTTTTAGCTGGGACTCTCTGTAACAACCACCACCAAAAGGATTTATAAGAGAAAAACAAACACAAGTTTAATAATGTGTATACCTCCTTTACCCAGAGAAATAAGTTAGTCTCTAGAGTAGACCTCAAAGAATTGTCTTAGGCTTCCAGCTTCACCACAGTGTTCTCTGAAACAAAGGAGGTTGTGGGGGAGAGGCTTGGTTAACTGTAAAGCAAGGGTGAGGTTTGTGAAGCAGTTGGAAGCCTCTGCCTGTCCTGTTCATTGATTAAGACTAGCGATTTAGTCTTCTCCCAGGGCAGAAAGGGGAACACTCTTCCAAACGGACATTTTATTTATAGATGTACATTTCACCAACAAAAGTGTAACTTCTCAGAGCTTCTCTTGTGTCTGCAGTTTATTAAAATAACCAGCTTAAAATAATCCTTATGCTATAAAGGTATATTTTGTATGGCAGATTCTGGCCCCCTACAGTCACATTTTAGGGGGTCCTCAGTACCCACAATGCTCTTGCTGTCTATCTAGTAGTTGGAATAAGAAGAGCAAACTAAGTAGCCACAGTCTGAGAGAGCAAAATAGACACTCCTTTATCAAGTAAGATAGGTAGACAACAAGGCTACAAAAACCAAGTGACTTAAAGGTTGAGGGTTCAGGGCCTTGTTGGAAGGGCAAATCTTACAGCCCTAATGCTGAACTCCCTAACAGTGGGAGCTGTCAACTCTGATTCACAGCTCAGACCACTACAACTCTGCTTAGACAGAGGACTAACTGGCCCTACAAACATTCTTTTCTTGATAAGCAATTGTGCCCAACAACCCCTTTTCAGCCCATCTACAGAGGCTGTGCACAGCCTGTCTTTGAGTCTTATAATTCACTTTTTGACCTAAAGACTCACATTTCACATTATTTTAATGCTAAAATCCTGCCACACAATGAACACTGGATGCATGCTGTTTTCTTCCTCCTCCTCTTACTCTTCTTCTTCTAGACAGGGTCTCACTCTTTCTCAGGCTGGTCTTAAACTCCTGAGCTCAAGCAGTCCACCAGCCTTGGCCTTCCACGGTGCTAGGATTAATGGTGTGAGCCACCAGGGCTGGCTGGATGCATGTTACATACATGTTTACCCAACCTGCACGTGCTCTGCTCCCCTTGTAAATGTGTATAATTTCTCTCACACCTGCTGAATATGTGTGATGTGGGCTCTGTGAGGAATAAACCCAAGCAAGTCCGTGCTGGAGAATTTTTCCTCCCAGCTTACAACTGATGTCACTCCTGAAGCTCTTCTTTCTATTATTTAGCCATCCTGGTGACCCTCCGGATGACATGGCAAATCCACATATGAACGTGTATGTTGAAGTGATGCACATTATCTTTCACAAATAGTTATCTGTTCATTACTATTTGGAAAAGTTTGGGTTCTTCTGGGGGAATAATCATGATTCTTTCAAAACTACTAGGACTGTTAGCTGTGATTTAAACTAAAGAGAGTAACAAAAACCCTTTCTAAGAGGGAACTAGTTCAATTTTCATAGTCATCACAGCAAGGCTCTTAAAACCTAAAAGTCTTACAAGTACCTTCTAATGGGCTTATTGCTTTGTTTATTCTGCTTAGAGCAAGTCAGGGGGCAATTTGGAATTTGCGTCATTAGAAATCTTTTTTGAAAGTGTTGACATTTCAGTGCTGGCTTTGAAAGACTTTAAGCAACTCTCTTAATGTGGGCAGTGGTTACCTGTCCATACCTATCAGCACACGAGGCATGGTGCACATTCTAACACCAGCTGTCACATATTATAGACACATCTCCCTATATTAACATGCCTGCCTTCTGAACCAAATGCACATTTCCTATAGTTATTTTGATCATTTTCACCTCATCATTTATAGATCCTGCTTTCAGATAAATCAGACATAACTCACTTGGTCCACCTTAGGTCTTTCCAATCAGCATGAGGACATTTAATTTATTCTTAGACATTCCTTCCTCCTTCATCTTTTTTCATTCCCTTTTTCTTTTGCCCAACATCTTAATGTTGAACTTCTCCCTGTAATTGGACGTAACTCCCAGAGTGGTCACTTTCTTCGGGCACTCTTCCAAAGATCCTTTTATGAGTTCTCTTTTGACAAACTAATGGGTGATTATGCATTAATGTACATAGTTATGATTTAATTAAAAAAAAAAGAGGAAAAAAAAAGCCCTAAAGGACTCTTCCAGGTAATAAAAAGATAATCAAGGACACACAAAAAAGTGAATGCATAGAAAGATGCATAAAGTAGTCATTGTTGGAAGAAGATTAAAGAAATCCTGTTTATAACGTCATTGTCTCTTGATTTAAAGACATAGGCCTGTATAGAATATATATTTCAGATTTCAGTATAAATGCCTGGGGAAGAATTAGACTGTCTTTCTCTAAGTTTTTTGTTGAATAGTGAAAAGAATTTGTTGTCAGTTCATTTTATTGCCAGGTCTTGGGAAGAAGAGAATGGATGAAAAAATAGGGCACGTAGTGGAAGGCCTCACCAAACCCCTAAGACGTGGAACAGGTGGACAAGCTGTACATACATAAACACGTATGGAAATACATGGAAATAAATGGAATATAAGTATATGAAAATATATACTATATACATAAATTTTAAAATAGTAATTTTTGTATTTGTGTGTGTGCCTTATCAAAGCAAAATTGTACTGAACAAAGTTAAACAGGCGCGGGAGACTTTAATGAAGGCTATTATTATACATTCGGGACAGAGACCAGAACGCAGTCTGAACTCAGTTCTGATAGAAAGGGTGGGTGGCATGTTTAGAGCTGGGGTGGGGCATTCACAGGCTATCTGTGTTTGCTAATTGGCCCTTTCCAAAGGAAAAATAAACATTTTCTATCTTCATGACAAGAGGTAGTTTACAACCTGAAGCTAGTGCTGGGGGGAGGTTAGGCTCCTCTACTCCCATGGAAATTGGGAGGTAAGGGTGTTACTCTTTTGACATTTACATTTCAAAGGCATGGCTCCTGGGTCCTTGAGGAAGACTTTCTTCATTATAAAGCTAGCACGAGGAGTTAAGAGTTAACATCTCAGGGGCAGAGAAACAACTTGCAAGTTTTCTAAAGTAGATGCTCTAAGGATGAGAGGTCAGGGGCCTTGCAGAAGCCTGGTTAGTGTGTTTTAAGGTAGGAAAGGGATTTGTGGATGAGATCAGATGTTTTTTTTCCTCTCTGAGCTTCGATTTCAGTAAGTTCTGTGTGTATTGGAGTAAAACATGACCAAAGCCAGGGAGGAAGGTCCCTTTGTCTAAAGTGCAAGCCAAGCCCGACATAGTGGTGGCAGATGCCCATCTGCTGTCCCCAAGTTATTCCCACCACCGCACCACTGCATGGAGCTGCCTGGTCCGGCCCATGTGGACTGGCTCAGAGAAAGCCTGGAAGTGTGCAAGTAAAAGATGCTTTCCTGCTTTGAGAGGGTCATTAGCATCACCTGAGGAGCTCGCCAGCGATGTTCATACCCAGTAAATCAGAATCTGCATTGCCACAAAATCTCTAGGTGACTTGTAGGTACATTAACATTTGGAATAGAAGATCCCATAAAGAAAATCTCTGTTGGAAAGTGACACATCCATGTCACCTACCATTAGGTGAGAAAAATGGAATTCAGGGAAATGTCGATGTACAAGGTGGCTCCCGGGGTGTCAAGGTATGGACTGGAGAGAGGAGCCATCTTCTTCAAGTTAGGAATTTTGAACCGGTTTGGAAAAACTTACCCTCCTCACAAATAACTGGCAGTTGTATTTTTCCAATTACTTTTCCTCCGGTTTCCTGTCCTCCTGCCTTCTCCCCCCACCACTGGTGACACCTGCGATTCTCCCTTGGCGACGCTCAGATACATCTGCAGCCCTTTCCTGTCACCATTAGCCTGTGCTCTTTAGGGATAGCCCAGGTCATGACATTTGGATTCTGGCACATACTATTTGTTATTCAGATTCATCCTCTCCTTCCAGAGAGCAGCCTGAATTTTTAAAAGAGCATAAACTCATAACAAAATTCAGAATAACTGGATGAGTTTAGTGCGATCCTCTGAATAACGGTAGACAAATCCTGGGACGTGAGAAATGCTAATTTCGACCGGCGCAGTGAAAGCAGAGGAGCTGCTTTAGCCCAGAGATATTTGCAATGAAGAACACACCGCTGAGCAGACACCGCTCACTCTCTCTGCTCCCAGCGCCCGTGGCTTAGCCCTCCTTTTTATTTCTATTTTCTCCCTCCACTGAAAACACCTTCCCTGGTGCCCAGTTCCTGCTTAAGGCCAACACCCTGACAGACAAGCAATCTCACAGTACCTGGGGGGAAAAAAGCTGTTTTAACTAAAATAGATCAGCCAGGATATTTTCTTTGACAATGCTCTCTTCATGCAGTTATACCTCTCCCACACACTGCCCAAGGGGATGAGAATGGGAGTCAGCGGGGAATTCACATCTGAGTCATCTCTCCCGACTCACTTCCCAGGATCACTGAGGCTGTGTCTAAATGCAAACGTGTCTCCCCCATTTTTCCTGAATTCATTGTGCAGCAAAAAGCGTTGCATTCAGAGGCAGGAGGCACTCAGGGATCTGCTCCCAGGTCCGCCGGGTGCTCGCTGTTTGCCTTTGAGCTTCAACCCACCCTTCCTGTGCCTCAGTTACTTCATCTGTCAAGTGAGAAGTTGGACTAGACCAATGGTTCTCAGCCATAGCTACCCGATAGAGTCTTCCAAGGACCTAAAAAGATAGTACAAGACAATGGCGCGACAATGCTCGGGCTTCACTTCCTCCATTAAAAACAAAACAAAACTGTATATGGGGATCTGGCATGATGATGTATTTTTAAAGCTCCCAAGGCGATTTCTCATGCACAACAGGATTCGGAACCACTGGCTGGACTAGGCTCCTGTAGAACCACAAGCACGGACATTACCTGGAAGCTTGGTAAGAAATGCAGACTCAGGGGTCCCATCTGGCACCAACTGATGCGTTCTAGCAGCCTCCCAGGTTACTCATATAGGCATTCAAGCCCGAAAAGCAGATCTCCAAGCTCCTTTCTCTCTCTGCTTCATGATATAGGTGTTGTCATTTCATTTTAGTTGCATTTACAGATTTTATGGGCTCTTTCTTCTATGTAATAATTATTTTGGAGCATCTACTTTGTGAAGAGTTGGGATGAAAAGAAAAACAGAAAGATATGGTTTCCACCATTACAAAGCTTCAATTACTGGGGGAAGACGGATCGTGTTATCTCATAGGGCCATGTGTTGAGGACAGAGAAAATATAGGCAGCTCTGAAAACATCCTATGGGAGGGAATGAAGTCTGCTAGGTCATGGAAGACTGTCCTGAAAAATATATTTTAAGTTTTATAACTAGTGCATATAACTCTGCATTTATATCTTTGGGTAACATTGAGAATTATATCTGAATCCATTGTGATTTTCCAATTAGCCTTGTTCTCACCAAGTCTGCCAATGACCTCATCCCTGTAAAGCTGTATTCTCTTTCTAAAGCATGTCTTGTTGATCAGTAGCTTTTATTATTACGAAGTACTCCCATCTTGAGTAGTTTATTTCCTTTGGATTCTGTTTTAGTTTGGATTTCCCTCAAATATGGATCTTGAAAAATGAACATGTTTGTGGTAAATTAGTTTTGGAAGTGATCCCTGGTGTGGTAGACTGAATAAACGCCCTTTCCACCCCCCTTCAACAAGATAGTCACATTTTAATCTCCAGATCTTGTCCCTTTATATGACAGAAGGGACTTTGCAATGTGATTAAATTAAGGGTCTCGATATGAGGGGATTATCCTGGATTATCCAGGTAGTCCTTAGATGCAACCACAAGGGTGTTTATAAGAGGAAGGCAAGAGGGTTAAAGGAGGATATAGGAGATGTGATAATGGAAGCAAAAGGGGTCATCAAATGAAAATTATAGGAGGCCATTGTTTTGGACTAAGCTCCTGCACTAGGGCCCAACAGACCAGACTAGAAATCCAAATGTAGTCACTCATGCTGAGGTTCCACCTCACCAAACTAAAACTGAGCTGTTAATCTGGTCTTCCCAGAAGGTAGGAGAGAGAGGAAACAGCCTGATTTCCCCAAGTGGCCACTTTCAGGCAGCATAATGAAGTTCCCTGTGTTTAAATCCTTAACCTCAAGTAACCTGGTGTTAACCAATCAGTTATCTTTCTATCGTTTAGTCTTACTGTCATGGAGTTACAAGGAAGATAACTTTGAAATATCCAATCTGGTCTTCGTTTCCATGCTTTCTCCAGCCCCTTTCTGTCTATAATGCCAGCCTCCTCTGCTCAACTTACTGGAAAGCTTATACCATTTTATGGGATAAAGTGTTGCCTGATTCTAAGATTGCAAATAAAGCCAATTGAGAATTTTAAACTGAATTTTATCTTTTAATGAAATGATTTGAGGAAGGGTCACAAGCTGAGGCATGCAAGGGGCCTCCTAGCAAAGGCAAGGAAGCAAATTCTCCCCTTCTGTCGCTTGAAGAAACCAACCCTCTGGACACCTTAACTTTACTCCAGTGAAATTGACCGGGGGGGGGGGGGGGGTCCTCTGGCTTCCAGAATAGCCAGAGAATCAATCCTTAAATCAATTATTGGTTTAAAGCCACGAAATTGATGGTAATTTGGGAAAGGAATTAGGACTGGGAAGAGTAAAATAGGGAAGGGGAAAAATGAAGTGTGGGGAAGATGAAAAAGGCCACAGGAGCTGATTGTTCTAAATAACTGTGATTAAGCTGGCAGATGCCACGTGTTTCTGAGTAATTGCTATTAGTGTTTAATTTGGAGCCCCTGTTGTTCTACTGTATCAGGCCCCAACACTTGTGCCTGTGGGGAAATGAAGCTTTCCATGCTAGCTCACTTGCCCTTCATGACGAATGAGGGTGCATGCCCCTGTGCCAGCTTGCCAACCACCATGAGTTGAATAAAGGGCATGCCACAGCTACCTGCAGCTCCTCAGTTCTTTTTTGGTTTGTCTGAATCTGGTGTGGCCCTTTTTGGCTTCAACTATTGGCACTACACTAAAGTGCATGGGTTATCCTCCCCGGCTATCCCTGTGAGCAACTGGTCAATTCCACAGGGGATGCTCTAAGGTACCAGCAATGGTTCCATGTCTGCCCATAGTGTGGAAGATGGAAGTGTTTATCCACCAGCGCCCATGTTTCATTGGTTAAACCTTGAAGGCAGTGTTGATTCCCATGACTTTCAAGTGCAAAGGATTGAAAAAAAAAAAAAAGAAGTACACCAGCAGCTCTACTGGGAGACACCATTCAGAAATGGCATAAAGTCCAGTATGGTAAGTGATAATGTTAAAGGTATATTTATACAGTATGAAGGACAGATGAAAGTTCTATAAGGGCATCGGGAAAATTTCATGGAGAAATTGTTACTTGAATTAATGAATATGAGCTCTTGAGATTGGGGGGAAAGAAAAGGAAGGCCAGGGCAGCACCTGTGGCTCAAAGGAGTAGGGCACGGCCCCATATGCTGGAGTTGGTGGGTTCAAACCCAGCCCCAGCCAAAAACTGCAAAAAAAAAAAAAAAAAAAAAAAAAAGACGGTCGTTCCAGGAAGAAAGGACTATATACACAGTAAATAGACCCTATACACAGGTAGGGAGGTGGAAAGACCTATATGGGAAAGGGAGGTTTATGTAGATGGGCTGTAATGTTTATATGGGCCGGTGAGAAAAAGATGGTGGGAGAAATGAGACTGAGGACCAGATCTACAAAGGCTTTGAGTGTTGTTGCTGTTGGCTCAGTACCTGAGCACACAGGAACATGGCTGCAGTGGCCCAGCAGCAGACCTCTGACCAAACAGAAATCTTTGGACAAGAGCTTATTTGGTTCCAAGTGGGGCCTGGGAATTAAACCTCATTATATGACTCTTTAACTTCCCAACAGTGAACTTATAAAAAAAAAAATATTCTTGAGTTATCAGCCTCTACCTTACATTTCCCTTCAACAGTGTTTTGAGAAAATCCTGAAAATAGAGAAAAAAGTTAATTAGAACATAAAACAGGAAAAGTTTAATTCCTTTTTCCAACAAGAAACTGGCTGCAGTTTATACAGGCTTAACGATAATTCTGTTTTGTGACTAACAATAATTACTCATGAATAATTACAGAATAGAAATGTAAAAAAAAAGTCTAATTAGGAAATAAACAAATCCCCCAAACTAGGTCTTTATTATTGCAATTAGGTATTGTCAGAACCAATAGTGACGTGATGGCAACACAAGATATTAAGGAATATAGCATTAGCCAGTGAATGTATTTTGTTACGTCAGACATAAATCTGACACTTTTATGAAGACGTTTCGTTGAAGCTGTTATTGCAAATGTAAACAATCTAGAGTGATAACTCCACATTTCAGCTGCTATATTACTCATGCAGCCAATTAAAAACAGAATTTCTTGCTGTGATAGCGATAGATCTATCTTGGTTAATTGAAAGGTGAATTTCCTTGAGAAATTATGATGATGTGTAGGGTCACATTGCTATGTCCAGAGGTTACAGGAAAATTGTCCTGAATATTTGATTGGCTCGGAGAAACAATGGAGGCTAAAAATCTGAGGAAAGGCTTAATTAAGAAGAGAGATTTAATAAGAATATAAAAGAGGTGTTCTGAAACTTTGCACTTGCCATGATAGTCTGGAATTATGTCACACGTAGCTTTCTGATAATTTTGGTGTAAGAGTTAGCATATGGTTTTAGATTAAGTTTTCAGTGGGCCAGAGATGTAGGAGGGAGGCATGCACTGCTGACTGCCATACAGGCCCTGTTCATGTCCTTAGCTGCTTTTGAATTTGAGAGATGCGGTGGCAGGTCAGCACATCCTCTTAGTGTTTGTCTGTCTTGTGACACCTGGCTCATGCAGTGAGGACCCGGCACACTGAGCTTACCCTAAGAGTCCTTTTAAGAGTAAGGGTAGGTTGAATTCCTAGCAAGGTTTGAGGCCCTGTTGGTTCCTAAGATACTTTTTGAATCTTCATATTAGTTCATACTGTCCAGGGCTTCTGGGCTATGTCAACCCATGCTACCTTGGGTCAGAATGACCTGAATATATATGACTGACTGGTGCATAAAAGAACCAGCCTCCAAGGCAGTTATGATTCTTGCTCAGGTGATTGGGGTCCAGGGCTTATGGATTTTGTTTAATGTAAGATATGCTTATAAATTAGAAGAAGTGGAGTTAGTTGGGATGGAAAATAGGGAAAAAAAAATTGGACATTTGATGGAACAGGTACATTGAGAAAGATATCATTGGGATTTATGCCTCTTGGTGAGATATATATTATAAGAATATTTAACTATTAAATATCACTGTGGGCCTTGGTGATCCCCTCAGGCTGGGCATGTAATACCAATTAAGAGTGGAAGTCTATACCATGAAACTGGCTTTTGGTCCTGTAAGAATCTTAAGACCAAGGTGGAGATATAATTTTGGACTGGAAAGTGCCGTTAAGACCCACAGTTGTTTGGAGAGTTTGTAGGCATGAGCGTAGGAAGTGCAGCTTAGGGAGAAGGCATCTTCTGTTCTTGGACCCAGGTCAGCTTCTAGCTGGGTAAACAAAGAAAAGAAAATTAATAGTTGCTGAATACCACTATGTGCCAGATACTGTGATTATCTCATTTGTTTCTGATAACTCTATGAATTAGGCATTATTTCTGTATAAAAGATTAGGAATTTGGAAAGACTAAGATACTTGTCCAAAGTCATACATTTAGTTATCCCTAAAGTTGAGATGTAAAGCAAGTTTTTCCAGAGTTAGCACATCCATGCTCTTCCGCACAGGAGGCTACCTCCTACGAAAGAAAGTAGGGATCCACATGGGATCCACTAAGGATGAGTATCCAAGGATACCTTGGGAAGATACCACTTTAATTGGAGAGAATATTCTAGCTTCATCAATGCTCTTTCCACCCCCTTAACCTCTCCCCACACCTTGACACCTGGAAAAATCCCAGAATTATTTCATACCTTTTTTAGTCTTTCCAGATTGAGCCTACATGGTGAATTGGCCCTTACTTCATCAATGCCAGATATGTTTTAAATTTTGACTCTGTTGGTTCTTGTTTAGGCCTTGCTTGTAAATGTTCTGAGAAAAAGAGTTGAGAGCATAGGCTCTGGAATTGAATAAATCTTGATTCATGTCTATCCTTGCCTCCTCAAAAAGCTCTGTTATCCTGAGTAAATTACTTCTCTGACTCTGTTTCCTAATCTGTAAAATGGGAATGAAACAAAATAATGAATTCATAGTACACAAAGCATGTGTTCAACAAATACATGAAAATGAGAAACAGGAGAAAATGCCTCCAGAACACTATTCATCCAAACAACAAGAAAGAAAAAAAAACACTAGCCTTTTTAACTTCACAACTAGGTTTTTCCCCTAGAAACAACTTCACCAGGTTACCTGCAGTGATCTGTGAACCACAAAAGGATTGCGAAGAAATTCAAATTCATCCATCAGCAAAGCAGAACAAATTATTTTGTAAGGAAACCAGCTAACTTTCCTGATCACTTCCTAACTTCTAGCTCCTTTAATTTCAACTACACTTCACATCTTCCAGTTGTATTTTGAGATGCAATTAGAAAATGGCTTTTGCTGTGAACAAAGATTGTGAGTTTTCATTTTGTTTCTTGTACCTGGTTAACAAATCTCTATACTGCTCCTGTAACTCAACCTGTCAACCTATGTGCAAATCCCCAGTGAATGGGGAAGAAGACGGGGAGACATACCAGCTTTGTTAACTCATCTAGAAGGGATGGGAAGATGGGTTTTCCATTTGGACCTCTGTGCCCAACAATGACCGCCACTCTTACACAAAGAACCCTTTACTTCCTTGAGTGTTGACTGCTGAGAGCAACTGTATGTGAGACCCTCAGACGTTGAAGATAAAGCATGAAAAAGCATCTAGGGGACTCCTTTCCAGTGTCTCATCCAGCTGGTCCTGCGGTGTAAAGCTATCTGCCAGAGGACATGTGACTTTTCACTTAGCCATATAACCATTTGTTTATAAGACCCACATTTCTAACTCAGGATCTGGCCTTTTGGCTTAATGAAAAAGATTTTCTTCTGGGTGAATCACTTCGAGGCTTAATGAACACCCACAACCACAATTGAAGAGCATCTCTGTGTGTGTGTGTGTGTGTTTATGAACACACACACACCAATCTGGGGGTGGGGGTGGTTTTGAATAGTGAAGTGGTCTCCCTCCATCCCATACTAAATATTCTCTTTGGCATGAAAAAGAGAAAAAGAAATCAAGTTTTTTTTTCTTCCCAGAAAAATCTATTATTCTCTCCCAGTTTCTTTAGCTTTGAGACAAGTTAACTGTGTAGAAAGAAGGCCTGGAACTAGGGGCTATGTGTGATCTGTCCGTTGAACAGAAAGCAGGAAATAGGCCATGAGGGATCTGGAGCTTAAGTGTAGTGAACTCCGGAGAGTAGTAGCAAAGAATCACAGTGCCCACAAGCCAGCTACGCAGAGAACCAAAAACAGGTCATTGGCTTCTGCCCTGCAATTCGCGGTAACTGCCAGCGATATTTCCACATAGGGGAACACGCTTTACACGACAGCTCTCCTTGCAGGAAACCTCCATCCTGGGGAGCTGAAATTGCATTAGGATTACTTCTCTGCAAGCACACTGACACCAATATGCAATATGTGGTATGAGAAACCAAAAAGCCATTAATCTAAAGCAGGAACTTAAACAATTGCATCTAACGCTGGAAGAATTCCATTGAATTAAAATGCCTTTCTAAACGGAAACTGCTTTGACTGAATTCAACGTGGCAAATAAAGATTTAAATTTAGCAAAACAATCAGATTTAAATGTAAATGACCTACTCCCACCTTTATTCCAACTTTTTAATTGGAATCTTTGGAATTGAGTAAATATATTCATTCATTCATCCATCCATCCATTTATTCAATATTTATTGAGTACCTGTTCAGGGCTGTGCTTTGTGCTAGGGATTAGGATTACAAATATGAATAAATTATGATCCATGATTTAGAGGAGTGTGCAGTCTAAAGAGGCAGATAGACGAGGCATCAGATGATTTTAGCGCAGTTTGACATGGAATGAACAAAGACATTGGGAGTACAAAGGAAACTACTTCACTTGGGTTCTCAGCTTATTGAATTTTGATTCTGTGCAGCCACCGTCTTTAAATGAGGGTGTCTACCTCGGTTAATCTACAATCTAGACTCAGGAGGGACTGGAGACTGCCAAGCAATATATTGTGCCACCTTTCCTAGAAGGAAATGTGCTTTCAGGAATATTTCAACTGGACTTGACCTAGAATTCCTCATTATATTAATAACCCTGGAATAGATGTCACACTTCAGCCCCTGCCCACCTTCCTTGAGAAAGCGTCTTGCTCGTGACTTTACATTCATAAATACGCTCACAATGCCAAGGGATGTTTTTTTTTTTTTTTTCTCCCATCAATTCATTAGATGTGCTCACATGAATTATTTATATGCAGTGCTAAAAATGATTCTGAAACATTACAAGAATTCCATATCAGTTTTCACAGTGGGATTTCATCATTTTAGCATTGCAGCATGGTAGCCTAATGCAATACTAATAAGATATGGTGCTAATAGGGTACAACGAGTATTCTCTCTAATATGCAAACATTTCCATGTTGTCTTATTATTTCTTTTAGGTTAATATGCTATGGTGATAATATGATGAAATGAATTAGCTTCATATCATTGTCTGCATGAGTTGTGCATATTAAGGCATCTTTCTTCCCCTACCCCTTTGAATTCACTTGGAATGAGCTTGAAAACTTACCCTGTAGTTATGCTTATGTTAATGAGGCTGTTTAGTAGGAAACATCCCTGCCGTTGCTTAGCCAGCTGGAGAAACAATAGATGCGTATCCCCTCTCTTTGGAATGGAATGTTTCCTGGCCTCCCTTCAAAGGGTCTGTCTCCATCAGGCTGCTTTAGCATTCTCCACTTGTTCACAATCTCAATCCACCCATGTGTTAGACATTTTACCAGCAACATTTAACCAGATTGTATATTTCTATTAGATATGAAGCAAATCTTTTCCAAGAGAAACTGAATGCATGGCCAACTGGCCCAATGCTTTGGAATATTTAAACACACACACGCACATACACACTCACAAACCTACATGCATATATACATGAAATGCATAGAAATATACACATATTTATGTGTGTGGATTATGTATAGACATGTTTACATATGTATACAGACATATACATATGTGCTGCTTTGTTTTTGTGTGTAAATGACTTAAAAGTTTGTGGAATCTATGCCATCACCAGCATTTCTTTTCTGGCTGTTAAATCCTGGGTGGATTAGGTCCAGTGAGTATGAATCCTCCAGATTTCAGTGTTTATTCATTTTCAGATACATAACCAAAAACCAGATGCTTATCCAAATCTTAGCTGACATTTGCAAATCATGTACTTCTTCCCCAAACCTGTGTGACCTTTCCTCTTGAGTTGCTATCAGGTTCAACTAATTCAGTTTCAGGACTCTCAGATGTCAGTGCTCTGGGGAGATTTCTAAGACTTCTTATCCTTTCAATCAAGTTGCTCCAAAATGAGGATCAGGGCCACTGTCAGGCTATAAGGTGCCTGTTTGGATCAGCATAATAACAGCTCAAGGGGGAGTCTGGCACGGGGCACTAGGCCGGACTTCAGCATTCTCTAGCCCCTCAGACAGTCATTCTGAGGCTGCAACTCCAGTGATGTTTTGTCTTTCTATCGCAAAACACCTGTGAGTCCCCATCTCGGTGGTAGCTCAGGGTTGTACAGCAAGCAATCCAAGTTCTGACCTGCCTAGCTGTGTGACTTGAAGCAAGTCACAAGACATTTAATTTATCTGCAGCTCATTTCTCCATTTGTACTAGGAAAGAAGCGTGACCTCTGGTCACCTCCAACTCTGCACACTATCATCTGTGATTGAACAATGATAAATCTCTTTGCCATATCAATGGAAGAAATAATGAGTTTCTGCATTTGGTGCAGAAAGAGAATAATATGAGGAAAAAAAATACGTTGTAGACCTGAAAGGAAAGCAATGTGGGTAATTTTAACTATTAGAGTTTGGATTCTGAGATTTCAATAGGATTGGGTGTGGGTCAGATCCTTTCTTAATAAATGATTACTAAAATGAATATAGATTTGTTGCCTATCTGTAAGATGCAAACAGTGAATATCGGCGAGTTGGTTATTAAGCTGAATATGCCACATTTGAAAGGCTTTCGTAAAATGTATATATTAGAAGCCTAGAATCTAGATCTTGGTTATTAGAGTTAAATATTGTGATTTGGCTTTGTAGGGGACTGCTCTAAATGCCCCCTCAAAATTTACCATTTGACAAGGATTACTTGGAAATGGAGGCAAATGAGATCAACAGATGCAGAAAGCAGCCTCCTTGGAGCTTCCCTTATCTAAATAAAAGCAGAAACTTCTAAGAAATGTGAACTGCTGTAAATTCCCTCTCGAGGGGAAGTTTTATGGCAATGAAGAAGACAGAAAGTTGGCACCAAGACGGACCTGCACCAACCAACCGTCCTAAGACAGATCTTATCTTCCATTAGTTTCCCCATAGATTTACCTTGCCAGTTTGCAGCCCCTACAAGTTTAAAATCCTTTCTCATTGGTTTCGTCAGTTCTCTGCAAATATATTATTCTTTGTTAAGGTGCTGTATAAACTCAAGTTCATGTCACACTTGTGGCTTGCTCATCCCTGAGTTTCTCAGTGTGCATACCTGCTACTCCTGTTAAGAAATTCTGTTTGCTTTCCTCTTTCTTGTTAATCTCTCTTTTGTCACTTTAATTTTCAGGACCTCTGCCACAGAACCTAGAAGGCTAGAGGAAAAACAGTCCCCCAGCTACAACTGATAAGAGGACAAAGATGAATCCTTCTAGAGAAATACTCTGAACAGTTTGGAAATAGGCAAAATGGTGCCAAATCTCCCTAACCCTGCGTCAGGTGTGGACAGATATTTGAATCCTTTTGTCTATATTCACTAGAGAAAGAATCAGATTTATTCTGATGTCCTGTGAAAGACTTCCTATTTGTATATCACATTTGAGATCGGAGACTATAGGACTAATATTGGGAGAGAGCCCATCAATTCACAATGGAACTAATTCAGTTTCTTTATTAGACCAGTATTTCCTTAACAATTAGAGTTATTTGATTGTAATTTTATCCTTCCCTTCCTTTCCTGCCTAAGACCTAGACAAAGCAGATGGCCTTTTTGCCACTCTGTGGCCAAGACAGTTGGCGTCTCTGTATAATTGTGCTCTTCCCCTCTCCCGCTCTTCTGAGCTCCTTCTTAAGGTAGCTGGTTTTAATTGGGTTTAGAAATGTGCAACATTACTTCAACCCAAAATTTCACGGTAGCATTGATGAAACTTTCTAGTCTTAAAAATGACATCAAGAAAGAGTCTGGTGCTCCTTTAATTATCCGATTTCCAAAGCTATCCTACATAATTCCTTGTTTAATCAGAGCTTAAATTCTGAAGAAACTCATAGGGATGACATTTTCTCTCAATTTTGAATGGGGATTATTTTAAGAGGATACAGAACTTAGAAATATTTCAATGGAGCTGATATTTAAAGCATATTTAGTGGCATTTATGTTTTAATCTGCTTATTGACTAGGCATTAAAGGGAGCTGTTAGCATTTTAGCGGTGATTAAAAGAACCAGCAATTGTTTGATACAATGAACAAGGCAGTATTTCCAGAATGTGCTGCTAATAATGTTTTTAACTTAAAAAATAACATAGCCTGTTCTCAACGAAGCATTGATATCTGAATAACTTTTTTACTTGGATTTTTTTCTTTTTTTTGCCATTGGTAAAAATTCTATTTAGAGACAAATTCTCCAGAATTACATAAAACATAGACATATTTGATGAATTCCATTGTTGTTTCAAATTCTTTTTTTTTTTTTTGCATGTTATTACAATCAACAGCAGAAAAGTAATTATGAAAGTCATAGTAATAAAATGTTACCCAGTGCCAATACGAAGTTCTTTACAAGGTACAAGATATACTAAGGTAGAAAAAGATAGTTTTCCTAGGTTATAACTGGGTTATAGCTCTCATATGAAAGCCAAAAATTAGTTTCATAGTAGGGCTGATACTTTTTCTTGGATACTTTGGATACTTTTTCTTCCATTCTTGAGATACTTTACTAAGAAGAATATGTTCCAGCTCCATCCATGTAAACATGAACAAGGTAAAGTCTCCATCTTTCTTTAAGGCTGCATAATATTTCATGGTGTACATATACCACAGTTTATTAATCCATTCGTGGATCGATGGGTACTTGGGCTTTTTCTAATAACTTAGCAATTGTGAATTGGGTTGCAATAAACATTCTGGTGCAAATATCTTTGTTGTAAACACCTGCAGTGTATCTTACACGGATACATGTGAAACTTAGTAAATGTAGAATATAATTGTTTTAACACAATAACTAAGAAAATGCCAGGAAGGCTATATTAACCAGTGTGATGAAAATGTGTCAAACTGTTTATAAAACCAATGTATGGTGCCCCATATCACATTAATGTACACAGCTATGATTTAATATTAATAAAAAAAAGAAAGAAAAGGATCATTTTTTTCTTTCCAGGAACTTACATACCAAATTGTCACTCTGTGATACAATGCCTAATATACCTAGTCAGTCAATAATGTTTGGTAAGTAAATGACTTCCCTGGTGATTTGTTCCAAAAAACTATGGCAGTTTATTAAAAAGCTGTTCTATATCATATAAGAATTCCTTAAGTGAGTATTAACTTGATAATTAGCTATTACAATCTACTCCATTTAGGCTGTTTGCATAATGGCACAGCATCTATCAGATCAGTCACGTTAGGGAAGCAAACAGATTTTTTTTTATAATTGTTATATAAAATAAGAGATTATTATTGATCTTTATTTTTCAAGTTTTTGTTGCAATTATTATTATTAGTTTTTGTTTTTTTTTGTAGTTTTTGGCTGGGGCTGGCTTTGAACCTGCCACCTCTGGCATATGGGGCCAGTGCCCTACTCTTTTGAGCCACAGGCTCTACCCTCTCTCTTTTTTGTTAATCTAGGAAAAGAAATAGACAGAAGTCAGTAAAATCTGACTTATAGATTTATCATGGAAAAACAATAGCTTTTCTTAAGCTGTGTCATGTCCTTGCTGGTTACTGCAGAAGATGTATGATCCAAGCTCCTTTTCTTAGTTTTATTCTATTTTATTTTATTTTATTTTATTATTTTATTTTATTTTATTTTATTTTATTTTATTTTATTTTATTTTATTTTATTTTATTTTATTTTATTTTATTTTATTTTATTTATTTTTTGAGACAGAGCT